>JAAAKQ030480890.1:0-22418 GCA_010016005.3 Zanna intricata
AATCACAAACTAATTCACATTATAAACAATGAACAAAGATAAACAATCCAATGTGCATGCTGGAATTCATTCACTCATGTGTCTCAGGACAAAACGAGCCGATACGGAGCTATCCGATAGTAGTCGAGAGCTTGTATACGCCTTGCACGTCAGACCGGCACACGAACGAAATCCGAAGGCGCCCGAACCGTGTGACATAACAATCGGCCTTACGGCGTTTTCTGGGTGCGTGGCCTGCGTCAATCAATTTATAAGACGTTGTCACGTCAAAAAACTTACAGAATTAGCAATATTTCACTCATTGATTTGATCGAAATTGAGAAAATTTTAACATTTTTTTTTTTAATTCCTCCCACCTCAACATACACAGAGTGGTATTAAAATACGGAAACTGCTTCATATTTCAAAACTGAAGGATACAAAGCCGTAGAAATAAGTGTAGATCTTTGGATCTATATACTTACAAAATAATAATCTTGTAAGTTCCTCGCTATCTTGGGGATCTAAGATTTCAAACACACCATAAAGTTGTGACTTTATGGCGTGTTTGAAATTTTTATCAACCATATGGATCCTCCATATTTAATCAAACGTTTTTTTAAATCGAAAAAGGTTGACATGATTTTAATGTAAATTTTTAGGGTAATTTTTAGGAGGTGACTTAATTATAATGTAAATTTTTAGGGTAATTTTTAGTTCAGGTTTTCTATGGCGAAAACTGTTTCTCGATATATGCTTTCTACTTTATGTTATAAGCAATCAAAATTATAAAAACAGAAAAATCACGGTAGTAATAAAACGAGGTTACGTAGTAACTTCTTTATATCTTATTGCACACAGAATTACATGCCATAAAAAATATTAAACAGTTTTTATTGAAATTAATGGTCCAAAATTAATAATAACAGCCATCACAATAAAAAATAATACATATAAAATAATAATAATAAATAATACATATATAATACACGATAGTGTATTATTATTGGAAATAATAAGAAATAAATAATAATTAATAATATAATTTTTTCTCAAAACTTAAAAATAACTAATATAATCTTGAAGATTGTTTACCCGGTTTTATTAAATTTTAAGGATTGTATTGTTTATAATCCATATAAATCGAATATTGGATAAGCTTAAACAAAGCAATTATGTTTATTTTAGAGCATCATTTTTCACGTAATAATGTTTTAAAGTCGCTGATTAAATAACATTTTTTAACGATATGTATACGGTATGTATTTTCCATATGAAACTTATAATAAAAGAATTAATTTTATCTGATCATTCACATTTAGAAGATGCTTTAACTGTTTTCAAAATAACATAGATTTAATAAAAAAATATTATATTATGAATTTGGTACTGAGATGAGTGACGTCATTTTTAATAGATGTGTTTGTGTACTATTCGTTTAATTAAGCCTTTTTCTACAAATTTAGTAACGTGCTAGTAACTAGTTTACAAAGAAAAGAGAATATAGAGAATTTTTAGAGAAAAGAATCTTATTCTCTCCTTGAAAGAATAAGCATATTCTTTTTTTATCTTTTTTGTTCAATAAAAAAACTAAAGCAAAATAAAAATTTTGTTTTTATATTTGTACGCAGATTAATCATGAATGACCAATATATTCGGGTTTTTGTAATTGGTATACTAAAAATTACCGTCTAATTTTCAATTAACTTTCATCTAAATCATAATAATAAGTAGAAATCCCATTCATTCATGCGTTTTTTATTTTTTTTATTTCTTTAACCTCCGGAACTACCGTTAGGTATTAAATTACAAAATTAGATGACTGATTTATAGCGTGTGTGAAAATGCTACTCTTGACCGGAATTCGAACATGGGACCTCCACTTGCGTTTTTAATTAAATTCATGAAACTTGACGCAAAAGTACTGCTAAAATTAAGATGAAATTATTCATTGAGATTCATCTCAAAGTGAGATGTAATAAAGTTATTTTATTTATAAGATGTTTTCAACAAGAGTTATAACGGGTAAATTTCGAACAAATATTGTAGAACATTCAGATAAAATGTTTTTTTTCTTTTACTATATAACAGTTTTACGTATTATAGAGCGTATTATATAATATTTTATTTCCTGGCAGCATTAGTCTATGCTATAAGAAAATATGGTAATCAGTCAAAAAATGGGAGTGGTTTTTTTTTTATTCTTGACGTTTCATGATAACGGACCCCAAAAAACAAAAAAAAGTTGGAGGTGATATACGCTTGTACGTATATATGTTAGTGAGTTGGCATGTTTGAAGCTTAATAAAATTTTATCAGAATACACCGATTTTGGATGAAATTTTTTACAGACTCGTGTATATGAGTATATACTCGAGTAATTTATAAGATAATGCATTTCTGTAATTAATGAAACAGTTTATAAAGCTGGGATTTACAGTTTTCTCAAAATTTTGCAATGATAATCTTATTTTATATCAGTGCATGCGAGCATTACCATTTTTTTTAAAAATTGCCCCAAAATATTTTTGTACCTTCCATAAAAAATCGAAACAAACTATCTTTTTGTGTATAATAAATTAACTGATTATTTTTAGTGTCTTCATAGGCATATTAGTAGTAAAAGTTTCCCACAAACATATTTTGCGGGCAATATTGGGGGTGGTGGGTGTCGATCAAAATTTTAAAATATCGAATTTTTTAATTTTTCAAATAATTTTTCGGTTTATTTAAACTTTTAATAATACTACGGAACGGAACGCAAGGGTGGCGGGAATTTGCATTTCCTCTCTACAATCTGCAGAGCTTGGACTGATGTCCCTTGCTGCTGTATCTCTCGTATCGGGCGTGTCATTGTTTATTAACTGGTGGTTTTTGATTATTGTTTTAGTTTATGGACGGAATCATATCTCTGCGTTTCGTTCCTTCCTTTAGAAGTTTGGAAAAATACTGGGGCTTAATTCGGGAGGCCAGGTCTGCAACATCCCGATCAGGTATGGCATTTTTACACACGCTACAATTCAATCATCTCATCCTCTGAAGATATATCTAACATGGTTCCGGAGGTTAAACAAAAAAAAAAGTCTGCAACAGCCCGGTGCTCCCAGCGTGATTCTCCTTCAGTCCGTCCTTTCGGGCTGGCAGGAATACGCCTTTCGGAGTCCTATTTTGTTTTCCCCTCCCCTGGGTCGAACCTACAATTAAGTATTAACGCAACCTAAGGGAGGGACTGCTCACCCTAGTGGGATTTCTAGGATGAAAGATAAGGAGTTATACAAAGGTTTAACTCTTTATTTCAAACAACTTTTTTTTTTGGGGGGTAATACTTCCTTCCTCTTCTTTTTTTTTTATGACTGCTCTTATTAAGAACTTGAGGACTTTCCTTTGATTCTTCTTCGTGTTACTAGCAACTTAATATTAGGGGCCCTAATATTTTGCGGAAGCAATGTTTCTTTGTTTCCGGATGGAGTGGCATGTGCTGAATTAAATTGTAAGTTTGGATAGTGGATGAGAAGTTTGGTATCTTCTTCGGTTTGACTGCCCTTCCTGCAGGTTTTCTGCTGGAACCTCGTAGTGGCGCGGTTCTCTTCTTTGTCGTCATCTTCTTCTCTCTTCTTTTCTTCGTTCATTAATAGTACTAAAAGTTTAAATAATTAAACTTTTACAATAATATTAAATAGATTTTCATCAAAATTCATCCCCATTCCCAAAAAGAAATCTATGGTAAATTTTATTGATTGTATATTTTTCAATGGATTTTTTTTTTTTTTGGTTTTTCCATTTAACTTAGTAAACGTAGAAGAATCGGAAAAATTTCTGGGAAGGTGATTTTTGAGGTACCGTACTTTTTGAATTTTTAAAACTTTTTTTAAAATCCTAAAAATAAATTTTTTTCATGTTAATTTTTTTCACGTATTATTATTATTTTTCTACTTTGTAAAATGAATAATATTGCCTGGAAAGTATGAAACATTGTTATCAGATTTTTTAATTTTATTTATAAAATGGAAAATAACAGACTCTGAAAATTTAAAGTTAGGTAAGCGTAGCGAATGGAGTAATAACATTATTGTAACCTATAATTATTGTACACTAAATGTAATAAGCAAATCAAGATAATTTTTGCATATATTGAAAAACGTTGAATCCTGTTTTTTTTTTTTTTTCTATGCTTGTCGAAAAAAATTTAATTTAAAAACCATTAAAACCTAGTTATTTGTTTAATAATTTAACCAGTTACTATACTGCGTGGTCTAAAGTATTTCATTTTTTTTTAACCTCTGGAATCACCGTTAAGGTATATCATCAGAGGATGAGGTAAATGAATTGTAGCGTGTGTGAAAAATGCCATGCCTGATCAGGATTTGAACCCGGGACCTCCAAATGAAGTATTTCATGAATTTAATTTGTATGGTTTAGAAATAGGTTGCCTAGAAATAGTTTTTAGAATCAATAATTTATATTAAACTTTACAGCAACATAAATTATTATCAAATTTGGATTTATTAATAGAACATTTTTAAAATATTGGTATTTATTATTTTAATAAAATCGCCCCGTTTACAGGTCATGGAATTTAAGAACAAAAGATTTTATAAATCAATTTTAAATCTTCCGTAAAATAGATTTTTTTTTTTTTCATTTATGTTCATAAAACTTTTTTCTCCTCTTGAACTAAAGTAAATTTTTAATTGGTTTTGGAAATATTTATACAAAAATATCTGTAATCAAACTTTTAAGTAAATATCTTTAATACAAAACTTATGAAGAAAAAATTTAATTTAAAACCATTTAAAGAAAATTTATTGTCAATCCTTATTTATTTACGAATACTTTGACCTGCCATAAAAAATTATAAATTTAAATAAAAGGCATAAGAAATTAAAAAACTTTTTTAAAAAATAAATTTCTTAAAAAGAAAAAATTGTGCTTGTTATTTCTCCAATTTTCATATAAATAAGTTATGCTAACTATTTATTAACATAAAATTGTAAGAAAAAAAAATGCTTACAATCTTTTAAATATCTATACTTGAAAATATTAAAATCAGTTACGCATTTTATTTTTAAACAATTATCGTCAATAGTTATACTGGAATTATAAAAAGTAAAGATATAAATACTAAACCGAAAATAAAGATAAAATAAATATTAATAATAAGTAAAAATAGTAATAAATATATAAACGTAAACCAAAAGAAAAAAAAAAGTTAAACCATAATACTAAAATAATTAAACAATTATACTATCAAAAAATAATTTAAAAAACTTAAGTTATCCTTTTATTTCTAAAATTACTTAAAACTTTTTTATTACTATTTTTTATTAAATTTTTTTTGGGGGTTTGGTATTTATACTCGTATTTACGTATTTTTGTGTTTTTATGTATTAATTAATCTTTATGTTTTGTTATGACAGAATGGATATCAACAGCTATGTTCATTACCTCGATTGAAATTGGTAGACTATGAAAAGATGCCATGCCTGACCGGGATTCGAACCCGGGACCTCTGCACGAAATATCGTAATACCTTCTTAGCAACCTTCTCTTACTTTCTCAGCAACGGAGGTCAGCTAGTTATTCTTTTTATTAATTATTTATTATTAATATTTATTTTTAATTAATTAATTTTAATTTTCGTTTATACAATCATATTAATGTCCTTCAACAATATCTTAAACAATCATGATTGTTTAGTTTTTGGAAAAAAAAATTGCGTATTACTTTATGATGTCTGATAAATTATTTTTTAATTTGGGCAAATAAAAGGGATTGAATTTTAGAGGAAGTTCTCGTGTATGTATATATTTTAGCTCAAGTGTTACGTGAAACATTGGTTATTTTATTTATTTTAATAGTAAAGCTGATTGATATATAGTGTATTAGGCTATTATTTATTTTAGTAAGAATCTTTGTGAAGAATTTACTACTTGAGTTGTTTCTTTAGTTACAATATAGTCTAGTGGTTGTGTGTTGGGCTTATTGGTTACGTTATTTTGTAGATACATCGATGAAGTATTCAAGGGTGAGAGGATTTTTTCTTTTCCTTCTTCCTCTTCTCGAGCTGCTCTTTTTTTTAGGGGTTGAAATTTCATCTAATTTTCAAGGTTATACGCTTGACAGTTACATATCTTTTACTAAAACAAATTGGAAAAAAGAAATACTGTTCAGTATCCCATCACACCTTGTATTTGGACATCTTTTTTTAAACAAATATATTGTATTTTCAACAATATATTTATATTACGGTTGATAGCACAGGTAGAAATGGATTTGTATTTTTTAACGTTAACTTATCGGAAATATCTTTTTTACACAGTCTAATATTTCATTTGTAGAAAACTTTCTGTAGAAAGTACAAAATTATGAAAAAAATTATAATTATAATTGATTAGGACAGTTAAAGGCGTTTATTTTTTATTTTGTGTTACTCTTTTTTAAAGATTTAATTTAAATGTGTTTAGCAAAATTTTTTGGGTTTCTGTATCGTTTTTAAATATTACATTGTTTTAAAACTTAATGAGTTCCATAAAAAAAACCATTGTACTGTCGGAGTTAAGATCAAGGACTTAATTATATGAATTTACCTGAAATCTTTATTATTTCATATTTGCAAAAATAGCTGTTAACTTAATCTATTTTAAAAATTACTAACAATTTTTTTAGTTAATATTTTGAATGATGAAGAATTCATTTAGAAGTTGAACAAATAAATGGTAAAAGGGATAACTGGTTTTAAAAGCAGTGAGCAAGTTTTAAGAAGCTAACAAATATTTTCCAGTTAGTAAATCTTTAAATTTTTGTATTTAAATTATTTAAATTTTAAAACGATTCTTTAATAAAAAGAAATAAGTATAACCGAAAAAAAAATACTATTATATAAATAACTGATATCCATGGCAGAGTGGTAGTAGCGTTTCATCTTTCATTCGGCGTTCTCGGGTTCGAATCCAGGTCAAGCATGACATTTTTCATACGCTAAAAATCTCCATTTCCATATTTCCACGTTATGTAAGCTAAAAAGTTTATTTGTTGAATTAAATCATCAAAGCAATATTTATTTATTACAATTATTTATTTTACAGCATCCTTTTATTGTTTGGAAAATTCTTTTTTGTCGTCATCAACGGTTTAATTAATTTACGCAGAAAATTATGAAAGTTTTTTGGGATATCAGTATAAAAAACATAAGAGCTACTCTTTTGTTTAAGGTAAGAATTTGTAATATTCAGAAATGATTATTTTTTATATTATTTATTTTTTATTTTTATATTTTCTTTTTTTGTCAGAAAGAATACTTATACTATTTCTAATAAGCAAAATTTGTTAGAAAATATTTATTTTTAACACAGGTATTGAATCATATTAGGATTACGGGACTGACTTTTTCTAATAAGGATCTAGGCTCTAATTTGGGATTTATTTTCAACCACTAGATAAGAAAGAATGTTTTTTTTTTTTGGATTGGTCTGTTAGCCAAATTATAACAATTAAATTATTTAAATTCCAAGGACGAACATAATTTCGAAGAGTTACATATATCCTTATTCCAATTGGCGTCTTAAAAAATTCAGTTTTAAAATCATCTATCCACTTCTAAATGAATAAGATTAGGAGAAAAGAGGATTTACGAAAAGGATATGACGTATTCACTGAATTATCAAAAAAATGGTAAAAGCAAGTTTATCAAAATAGTACGTCAAGTCCCTATAGAGATTTCTTAGTTAGACTCAACCCTTACTACTAAATCACAGAATACTTAGTATCTTTAACCAAGAAAGGAGAAGTACAACACTAATCCATAATTTTGTTTAGACTATATGTGCGACAAAAAATTATTTTTCCTCTAGGTAGTAAACATATGATAGTATAGTAGAGTATAGTGAAGTATGTAGACTTCATTTAAGAAATTATAGACATTATTAACAAACTAATATATTTAAATTAAAAAAAGTTTCAAAAAAAAAAGTTATATAATAAGTCGGATTCGAACCCATGTGTCTTCTCCTTGAAAGATCCAAATATTTAATTAATTAAAATTTTATTTGCTTATAACTCTAAAATCAATGAAGTTAAGTACCACTTACGATAATAATTCCGTTGCAAAGCTCTCAGTGACAGGTTATTACTGCAGTTAAGAAAAAATCCGAAACCAATTTTTTTTTTTGATTTTAGGCTTTTTTGGATTCATTTGGTTCAGTCGATTGCAATCAAAAGGGGAGTTGCACAACTAAATGCTACAACAGTCTTAAATAAAAAATTTCAACGTTCGAGGCTAATCGTATTAAGTTATGCGAGATATGTGTGTACGTACATACCGACCTTACGCCGAAACTAGTCAAAATGGATTCAGCGATGGTCAAAATGACCACCGATTTCCGGTGAAATCCGATGTCCAAGATTTTTCGCGATTACAAAACTTCCTATAAGGAAGTAAAAATGGCAAAATATTGCATGACTTTCCAGTCATGCAGTACTATTTTTTTTAATTATAAAAATTAATAAAACCAACTCCCCCCTCCAAAAAAAAAAATGGAAAATATTTCCTATCTCTATTTTTTAGAGATGGGAAATAAATTATAAGAAATATTTTTTCTTTCTTGTACGCTGTAAAGGAAGTATTCGCAAAAAATTTCGGTTTTCAGATTTCAACCATTTTGATTAATTTCGACGTGACGAATGTAGTATATGTACTTACGTACATGTTTATATCACCTAACTCAAAAGACAATTAACCGGAGAATGTTGAAATTTTGGATTTAGTACTGTTGGAACTACATCTAGTTCTGCACCTCACCTTTTGATTGCAATCGACTGGACCAAACGTGTACTGGAAAAAGTGTAAAATCCAAAACATTTGGATTTTGGACTTTTTCTTAATTGCCGTTTTTATGTAACTGTCCACTTTATTAAAGAATTGGATGATTTTATCTCACTTTCTAATGAAATAAGTTAAAATGAAGTACAGAAAAAAATGTGTATATGTAATTTAATAAGAAGTCAATAATAAGAATAATATATATATATATATAATAATAATATATAATATATAATAATAATAAGAAGTTCAAAGAAGTCATGTTATATTTTAAAAGAAGGAATCATATTTTTCTATAAATATTCTTATATAGATAAAAATGAAAAAATTGTCTGAAGTAAAGTTTTCTCTAAATTAAACACCTTCAATAAAGGCTAATATAGGAAAAATTAATTATCAGAAAAACGTTCCTTTAATGTAGTTTCAGGATCTATAAACTAAAAAACATTTGCAAATTTCTTACATGAAGAGATTTTTATTTGAAACATAAACTTTCAAAAATTTTTTTAAAAAATATTTAAATCGAACGTAGACAGAGCAAAATAAAATATATATAGGTTGATTATTTCAAATTTTTTTTTTGTTTTGGATTTGCATTTTACCTTATTGATTATTTTTTGTATTATAGGTAACAAATTTTATTTTATAATATTTCTCTTAATTGCCTCTGAAGAATATCGACATCAGTTTATTCGCGATATTCCCACCTTAACGAATTTTGAAAAAAAAAAAAATCAATGTCTTATATGTAGAAATATTTGAGTCAAATTTTAAGAAAATCGGTTGGGTCAATCTTGAGACATAAGCCAAAAGTAGTGTTACATATATACATACATTTTTAATTGTCTAGATGAATTAGATTGAACCCCCTAAAAGGTAAAGATTTTCGAAACACCTGATAGTCCATTTTTAACATAACCATACTTCTTTCTTTAATATAGTTATTCTATTTATATCTGCCAAGAAAGTAAAATGTGTTAATAATGCATCTTAAAAGCATCCTAATACATTTTAATTGTACACAAACAGAATTACATATGTCGAAAGTAAGCAACGTACCTGAAAAGATAAGAGTCTTAGAGAACTAAAATGTTAAAAATCTATTACATAAAATCTGTTCTCTAATATACAAAAATGGAATTCCAAAAAATTTAAAAAATAAAAATAAAATAAATTGTATTATAAATTTTGGTAAAACCATATCATCAGATTTCGAGCAATTAAAATTTTATCAGTTTTAGCTAAATAATAAAATCTTCATTTAAGTATATGCATATAAGAAGCAATTCTTGAATGAAAAATAAAAGTTACTTTTGATTAAATTATAATTTAAATCAGAATAATAACTAAGTCTTTTTCTCCAGTCTGATTTATTTATTACTTGCTTATACAACAGTTAAAAAAAATTACATCTAGACAAGAAAATTTTTATTTTTTGCTTAAGTAATAACCTCGCATACATATACGAGGATAAATACGCAATATAAATATACACATCCTGCTAGTATGAGATAAAAAAATAATAATAAAAAAATTGTATACTTTATGTATAATTTTGAATAATAAAATAACATTTTACATTATTACAAAATAAATAAATGAATAAAATCATAATAATATTTATTAAACTTCGGATTTATCGTATCTATAATAAGCCTTCAGCATATAGCCTACTCAACGTGTTAATTCAGTAAATTATAACTAATCAATATTTATGATGTGATACGTTGGTGGGGGAAAAAAACAAGTTAGTCGTAGCATATTTACAGGTTACCATATACGTAGGTTAATCGTATGCCTATCTATATTTACACATGATTTGTTATTAACGGTAACAATTATTACACTACAGGTCGGTTAATTTCGTTTTTGTTATCATATCATAGTGTTATAGTTATGGGAAAGTGGTTAAACTGACTAAATTAATAATTAATCGTTAATTAATTCATCAATAAACCTTTCAAAAAAATATTATAATTAAAAAAAAGTAGGTTATATATAATTATTAATTAATAATAATTAATCCGTTATTATTAATCAATTACAATTTTTAAACCAATTTTTTATTGAAAATTATTACTAACTTTCAGTAGTAGGTATGCTCTTTATTGGGTGATTCATGTAGAAGGTTATAACGTTTAAAGCATATAATAATTAGTTTAGATAACTTACAGATTCATTTGAGGTCTAATTTCATGGCAAAACGCTTAAAATTTTTCAATCACATAGTTTATTAATCAACCGATTTAAGCCAACAACGCTGTCACCAGTGTTATTAAAAGTGGATATGTTTGCTAGTGCGGAACGAGCTTGATGTGTATTGGTTTCACGATGCGCTATCAGCAACCACAGTTCAATGCAATTTTCGTAGAACACGGTATGGTGCCTCCTAGAAGGTATACTAACCTTCATTGAGACAAGTTGTTCTGTTAAGCATACAAAATCACCAGAACGCCTACGTGTCCCTGAAGCTGCTGTGGAAGAACTCAGAGAAAGTTTTACATGTAGTTTTTTTTTTTTTTTTTTTTAACCTCCGGAACCACCGTTAAGGCATATCTTCAGAGGATGAGATGAATGAATTGTAGCGTGTGTGAAAAATGCCATGCCTGACCGGGATTGGAACCAGGGACCTCTGAATAAAAGGCCGAGAAGCTATCACTCAGCCACGGAGGCCGGCTTTATATGTAATGGGAAGAAATCAACTCAACGTGCGGTCACGTGACACTGGCATTTCACAAACGACTGTTTAACACGTATTACGTAAAATATTGCACTTAAAGTCATACAAACTAACCATCTATAAAATTATAGATCACAGACTACAGATCACTAAAAAGTAGTGAATTTCACATCAGTGATAAGGCGAATACCCGTAACTGCCTTGTAATGGGATAGCGAAAACCCTCATGAAACTGTAGCACATCTTTGATAGGCCTAGAGTCAACTTTTTTGTTATTCCTCGTTAAAAAACAAAAATTTTTTATTGCTTAGTAAGACGATGATGATCAAGATGATCATCATTATTATCATTAGATAAGAACCATTATTAGATAAGACCATTATTATCAGGAAGACGGGGTACCACCTCACTACGGATTAGAAGTCTGAGATTTTCTTGATACTCGACTTCAAGGTCGGTGGATTGGTCGTGAAAGACCATTTGCATTACCACCTCGCTACTCAGATTTGACCGCACTAGATTTTTTTTTTGTAGAATTTAATAAAAAATCGGGTTTCCCTACCACCTTTATCTGCTGATCTTATTGAGTTTAGATTTCGAATTAACGCCGCAGCTGCAGAGATAACTCCTGACTTGCTGGCTGCAGTCTGGAAATGAAATCAACTTCATGGGGGAATGTATGTAGTATTGCAAATGGAAGCCGTATCGAATCAAACTGATTTTATGGTGCCAAACCCGATTTGTATCTCTATGAAGTGTGACGTCAACTGAATCTGTAAATTTTCTCATTAAATTTTTATATGCTTTTTTGAAAGTTGTGAAGTCCTTTCTGAATCACCCGAATTACTACTGTTAGTAAAATATCTATAAATATAAATTTTCAAATACTACAGATAATAAAAAAATGAACTCACCTTGTATTGTTATATAGTAAAGTTTCCGCAATAAATTTAGAATTTAAAAAATATTTAAATAGATTTAAGATAAATAAAATAAAACTTAGTAGAAGGAAAAGGAAAAAATAGTCTGAATTAAATTTATTACTATGTTTTATTTTTCCAAAAATATTCATCTAAAAATATCACTAACAAAACAATCCAGTTAGATGTTAAGTTTGAATATATTTTCAAAAATAAGGTATCATCTTAAAATATTTAAATATATTTTAAGATCTCAGCAGATATTATCATTTTTGTAGAATAGGAATTGAGATGGGAAATTGTTTTCTCGCAGAAAAGGCTTATTTTTTTTTAGAAAATATCTACTGATAACGTTTTGTAAAAATTTCTCATTCGTTAATTCTTCCTGTCAAAAGTAATTATTTGGGTTAATGATAATGATTATTATACTCGTAATATTATAAAGTTACATTACGAGTACCCATTATGTTCATATCATAATGTAAGTCGTAATGTCATCTGAAATAAATTTGATATTGCTTTAACGAGAAATTGCCAATTAAAAAAAAAAGAGTGAGTGAGTGTGATGAAAAAAGAAGAACGAAGGAGATTGGACACTGTGTAAGTCACAGTATGTGGTCACTTACCGTAGGGGGATGGGGTGACGGATAGCCCTCTGCTGAGTCGTCATTTGTTCGGGCTTGCTCGGCGATGATGATGTACGGGGACTCCAGATCCTCAGAACCCAAAGGCACCTCCCCGAGGCTGAGTAATGCTTAACTGCGTGTCCGGTCTCGGGGTGGAGGAGAGCGGTGAGGGAGGTTTAGTCGGTATGGGGCAGGTTATTTTACGCCTAAAAACACCTGGCGGAGCCTGTTAGCTAGCCTGGGACGGATAGCGTCCTGGGTCTGTGCCCGACACACGACGACCCCGTGGTGGCGTGGGTAAATGGCATTCCTTTACCATCGACAAAAAAAAAATTAGAAATCTCTGTTGAGAGATTGGCAATAATTTGATTGGCAATATTCATCCATTTGGAATAGTTTTTAAACGTATATAAATGAAAATAAAATTTGATCAGATTGAAGTACAAACAAATTTATATTAAATGTCCACGTTGCTATGAAATGAAAAAATAATCCTTTATTTTAAATTTATTCTAATGGAATATATCTAATGGTTCCATTATAGATATCCTTAAAATTCTTTCTGTTTAATTCCAAAATAAAATCTTTGTCAAAAATAAACCCATTTAATTTTTGTTAAATTAACTGTTTAATTAATTTTTTTTTTTAAGTTATAATTGAATATTTCTTTGAATATATCACTTTTTACTATTTTCACAGGTTCATAACTAACAAAACATAAAGGATATTATTTTAAGGAATACATTGACAAACTTTGTGCTTTGCCTGTAACTAATTCACTGAGGTAAATTAAATAAACCAATATTCACACTGAAAATATTGGTATGAATCGTAAATCAATAAATATAAATAGTTTATCAAACTGTGAAGCACTCAAATCAAAATTTGAATGCAACATCACTATTTAATGGAATATTTCCTTAAAGAAACACGTGAGATAAATAATTTTAATTAAATAAATGATTAATTTTTCTGTGAATTATAGTGAAACAAATTATGTCAAGTAAATTATGCTAAAAATTATAACGAAATTCAAAATTCAATATGTAGTAGAGAACCAATTCCATTGAATCTTACCATTACAATATTAATTTCTACTAATATATACTAAAATATAATAATATTCTAATAATAATATAATATATATTAAAATAATAAGTATAAAATATATTATAATATTATTCTATTAATATATACTAAAATTATGATAATGAAGAATGATTTTATACCCTGAAATATGTCGTATTGTGCTGCTTATTTGAATGCAAAAACCTTTTATATGAAATAAGCCTTCATATCATCTCTTAACAGTCCATGTATTCACTAACATTTTTTAAAATTTTTTATTCAGTAAATACAATATTTTTCAATTATTTTCTTTTTACGAATATTCATTTAAATCAAATTATTACTTACTCAAATTCAATAAAAAACCAATCAATCAGTTTTTTATATATAAAAAGAAAACTTTTCTACGTAGGTAAACAAAATTCATATCTAAATTCAGGATATAAAAGTTCCAATAACGGATATAAAGACCAGATTTCTATAGATATAGTTTAAATTGTTATTTGAAATCTAAAGCACCGATTTACATAATTATTTTTAAATATTAATTTTTTTTTGAAATATTTATTCTCGTATTAAATGGAACGGGTATGAAGAACAAAATGCAGAATTTATTTTTCCTAAAAAAAAAAAAATGACAGATTTATTATTCATTTCTATTAAAAAGAATAAAACTCAAATGAATTCAGTGTAGACATCAAATTTTTTTTGCGAGTTTGGTGCTAATTCAATAAATATTAAATATTTTATATCAGTGGGCTATGCGACCAAATTTTTTTTCTGTAATTAATCCAAGTTCTAATTTGTACGATTTTTATCGTGCAGAGTTGAGAATCTTTTGAGACACAAACCCAAAAGAAATATAGCAACGAGACATTTTTAAATAAGTTATATATTAATAACTTTTAATTTATTAAAAAAAAAAAACAATTGCCTTTATAAAGCCAACAAACTAAATTACTTTTTTGAATAAAAAATTTTCTGATTCACGTTTTGATCTTAGTTTTTATATATTATTTTAGTATTTTTGTATATTAAAAAAACGAAATAAATACAACTTTGAGGATAAAATCTTTGGAAAATTGAATAAAAACTTACTTCAGAAAATTCTTTTAAATATTGATTTC
This sequence comes from Zanna intricata, assembly GCA_010016005.3. NCBI lineage: Eukaryota > Metazoa > Arthropoda > Insecta > Hemiptera > Fulgoridae > Zanna > Zanna intricata. Next base: position 15,219 of record JAAAKQ030480890.1, read on the forward strand.
TTTGCTAAACTTTTTTGAATTGTATTGAAAAATATTTCTGTTAGAAAAAAAAAAAAAAATATATATATATATATATACATAAATATATATTATATTGCATTATATTATTATGATATATATAAATATATATATTCATTCATATTAGTTTTGCTCTTTATCTTTTATGATGTCTTTAGTAATCTTCATTTCCTCCTGATCTTTTTGCGTTTCTTTAACCCAGTTGGTTGTTGCTTTCATCTGTGTAAGATGATTGAGTATCCTTTTGGTTAGTTTGTCGTCGTCCATTCTTTTGAGGTGTCGGTAGAATTTTGCGCGTCTCTTCCGCATGGTGTCTGTGAAAGTCTCTGTGCGTTTATAGAGGATCTCGTTCGTCCGTATTTTTCCAGCTGCCGCCTTCTTTTTTCCTTGATCCTAATATTTTCCTGAGTATTTGCCTTTCTCTTTTCTCAATTTCTTGCATTTTTCCTTTCTTGCTGAGTGTTAGGCATTCTCATATGTATAGCCCTTCCGGTTTGGTAACCGTGTAATAATATCTAATTTTGGCTTTGTAGGATATGCTGCGTTTGTTGTATCTATTTTGCGTAAAGTTCTGTGTTTGTTGTTTTACCCAGTTCATTGGGTTATATCCATCCTCATAAGTATGTCTCCTCTTTTGATATTGCCGTATTTCGTCTTCATTTTTCCTTTTACTGTTTAGATTCCATGTGTTACGTTTTTTCGTAAGAGATCTGTAGACCGGTTTTCCTAGCAATTTGTTGCAGTTTCTCGGCCATTACTTGCGCTTTCTCCTTGATCTGAGCTAGATAGGCGATATTATTTCCTAATGCAAAACACTGTATTACTAGATTGTTTTTCTTTTTCCTAATTGTATCCCATTAATGTTTTTTCCAGTTTATGCTTCCATATTCTTATCATTTTTTTCAGAATTAAGTAGATATGGCCCATTGCTTTGTTATACTCCTGTTTTTATTTCAAACGGTTTCGATATTTCTCCGAGGAATTTAACTTTTAGGTGGTGTTGGTAAGAGGTTCTGTTTGATTAGAATTCTTGTTTTCCTATCGATGCCGGTTTCTTTTAGTGTTTTAAAGAGCGATGGTCTGTCAGTGGAGTCGTACGCTTTTATGAAATCCACGAACGTGACTGCGGTGTTGGCATATCATAATGCTCATAGTCTCAATATGTTTTTTAGACCGAAGATATGTTCCGCGCAGGATTTTCCCTTTTTGAATCCTTGTTGATATTCTCCTATTAGATATTATCCTTGTTCATCCACTCTGTATAACAGTGCTTTGAATAGCATTTTATAGGTTACAAGAAGAAATGATGTTCCTTTATGGTTGATGGTGTCTGATTTACTTTCTTGTGCAGTAAGTGGATTAGCGCAACTTCCAGTCATCTGACATCTTCTTCGTCTTCCTATTTCTTCGCAGATCAGATGTATTTGCTTCAAGACGGTTTTTTCCTCCATATTTTAGCATTTCTGCCGTGATATCGTCTACTCCTGATGCTTTATTGTTTTTTTAGTGTTATGATGAATTGCTTTCTTTTTTGGGTGGTTTTCGTTCCCTACTGAGTTCTTGTTTGTTTTGAATCTAAGTTGATTATTTTATATATTTATTTATCTATACCTACAAAGCAACTTATCCTAACTGACAGATTTATCAACACCCAGCAAAAGCGACTAAAGATAAATTGATGAAAATGTATAAACATGATCTTGTTACGATCTCAGTGCATACTAAGAAAGGGGTTTCTGAAATTTGTAGTTTAAGGAGTTAAAATGGAGTAACAATGAAGTTTATATATTTTTTTTAATTACTCAGTAATAAATGAAGACAACTTCATTTTTAGTACGTAAAGTTTTCATGAGAATATTTAGAACCCACTTGAAAAGTTTTTCGAAATTCCAAGTTAAAAACTTAAAATAGATTTTTGAATTTTTCTTTTAAACTCCGCTAATTATTTACTTATTCGGCAACAAATTAAGATATCAACTTGAATTTTAATATGTGTAATTTTCATATAAATATCTAAAAAATAGATTTTAGATTTTTCGAATTCGACTTTGTAAAGTTTCGTCATTTTTGACTGTATTAAACGAGATATAAACTAGATTGGGCCTTGAAAATATTCTTCAGATAAATATCTAGAAATTATTTTCGGTTTTTTTAAATTTCAATTTTTTAGGGGGCAAAGATGTACCGAGTGGCAGCTCACCAGCACAGCCATTGCCTCTATTACAGTAAGTGCAACCTGGTTGGCTACAATTGCATCCGGTTACTTGAATAAAGAACATTAAAAAAAAAAATGTGAATAAAAAAATAGCCAGTCGCGAGACTGGCCAACAGAAGTGAAAACTTAGAACAATGAGTACCGATCATTAGTTAATAATTATATTTGATAATATTGCTTGATTTAACTTATTACTCGACTATACTAAATGAGATATTCAGTAGATTTGAACTTAGAAAATAAATTTCAGATAAATATCTAAAAACCATTTTTGTTTCCATTTTTTAAGTGTTGCGACGGTGTATAACAGCTCGGTACTTCAACCAACATAGCCACTGCCACTGCTACTGTATGTGCGACGCGACTGGCTGCACCTGCCTCCGGTTCTGACTAAAGAACATAAAATAAAAAAAATATTGATCGCGACGGGAAACGCAAGTAACCTTATAGAGCGGGCGAAGCTGCGACCGGGATGCTTGAATTGCTGTATAATATTGTAAGAAATACTAATAGGCTATGTATATAATTTAAAAAAATTATTGGTCTATATTTTTTATATTTAGATTTAATTTTTTTTAATTTCATGTTTTCTCAGGCCAAATTACCGAGATAACGAAGTTCTGTAAAATTTACTTCCTTGTACCAAAGTAAAGGAAGTATTGTGATCACGAAATATTTTGGTTTTCAGATTTCATCGGAAATAACAGTTATGATCATCCTTGAATCCATTTTGACTAGTTTAGGTGTGACGTCTCCTATGTATGTACGTACTTATCTCGCATTATTAAAAAACGATTAGCCGTAGGATGTTGTAATTTTAAATTTAGGACTGTTGTACATCTGTTGTGCCCCTCCCGTTTTAATTGTTATCGACTGAAATAAAAGTGTCCAAAACAGCCCAAAATCTCCAAAAATTTGGATTTTAGAATATTTTCTTAACTGCATTAATAAGCCCTCATTGAGAGCTTTTCAACGATATATTACAATATTATAAATCGTACTTTGTTTCATTGGTTCCAGAGTAATAGCCAAACAAAATTTTAATTAATGAATTATTTGGATCTTACAAGGAAAGGCACATTGGTTCGATCAGATTTCATCTCCATTTTTTCTTTTTTGTAATTTATTTTTTAATTTTTTTTTTAATTTAAATAAAATCATTTATTAATAATTACTAATCCATCATTGTAAATACATTTTTACAATAAATAGTAATTCAGTAATAGTAATAAAAAGAAAATATGATAAAATGACAGAAGTTATTAGAAAAATAAAACGTTATGTACTTTTAAAAATGTGTATATGAACTTTAATAGACATTGTTACATATGTATATGAGTAATAGATTTGGTGAAACATCTGATTATTTAATATTAATTGAAAATTATAGTTTAGAATCATATTATTTTTACATTTTTGTACAAGGAAGTAATGTAGTGTCCACATCATTTTTTAAAATTATTTTAATATACTTACTAATTGTATATAACTGAAGAAAATCTATTTTATAATATGGTGAAACTTTCATAATAGCATACAGATTGCTGGATCGGATTAACAAATACTATGTCTACGGATGATTTTGTTAATTCAAACTATCTAAAAATAATAATCTTTAAATACCTCCGTTGAAAAATGTATAAATGTTAATTATAATTTAGAATATTTACGAAAAGCAGAACTTATCGGTTGTTTATAAAATGAGTAACTATTTCTATGTCGTCTCCTCTTATCATTTGTACTGAACTAGTTAATATACTAAGTATTTTAAACCAGCAGGTCATTTATAGCCGGTACAGTGAACAGACAGAAGACTATCGCTATGTAAAAAGCGATTCAAGCTACGCTTGAAACAACATAGCAACTCAATTATGCTCAGTGACTCTTTTGTGAAAATACACAAAATTGGAAATACAATAGTTAAATTATTAAAAGATAACAAGTTATTCATAGGGAAATAACATAATATAATTATTTATAACTCTACTACCACAAATCCTACAGCTACCTCTTAAAATATATAATAAATAATTAAAAAAAAAAAGAAAATAAATAAAACCAATTATTCCTGTAAAATATCCCTCTCTACTTTCTCATGTTTTGTTTATTAAAAACTTTATTTGTGAAACTTTAAAATAACTATATATATCTTATAATTTATTGATGACGAGCAATAATAACAGCATGAAGAGCTGTTACCTGTCATAAACAGTTTATAAATTTTGATAATTAAGGGTAAATAGCATTATTTAAAACCATTTTGTACTTACCGTTTTTTTTTAATACACATTTAAAATTAAGAATGATCTGTAAAAGTAATGTAATAATTATTGAGTACACGAGTAAAAATAATGAAATCATTTAAAATAACTTACAAAAAACATAAAAATAGGTTACATTATAATTGTAAAGATGAAACTACACATATTTCTCATAAAACTTGGTTATTTTGTACGTAACTGCTTGCTCTTACTTTTACTACACACTTAAATTTTAGCCGAAAGGTGAGTGTACTGAACTACAATCCTGGGACTAGAGCTTGTTACTTAAGGGTAAAACCTTTCTTCTATGGACACAAATAGATCGTACACTCCATCCCCATAATTAACCTAACATATATATATATATATATATAAGAATTTACAAGTAAAATTTTTTTATGTTATTATGAATTTGGGAATAGGAGTAATACTTTCAAAAACGCTATTTTTTTTTTTAATTTTAGCCTGCCAAAGAAGATAATGCCCCTCTAACATGTAGCTGAATTCATCCTTTATTTAAGATTTGAAATGAAACACCATAAAGAATACATTGAAGAGATGCGAAGAAGAAGAATTAAAATTTTTAAAAACTTTCTTCCTTTAACCCAAATTAATTTCGAAATAAAATATTTTTAAAAATTATTTTTATTTTGTTGTTGTATTTTATTTCTTAAACTAATTCAATTAATGAACCTAAAATAAAATCTATAGGTCAAAATAAAACCTATAGATTTTATGGGTGAGTGAATTTAAACTGTTTAATTTGTTTAAATTCCCAAAAAACTTAATAAGAAATGCATATTAAATTAATCAGTATTAACCGTGTAGTTCGGTAAAATATTTTGAAAAAACAGTACCAAATTATAAGAAAAACAGTATTTGTGAATTGTCGTCACCTTGTGCTTTGTCTAATATTTAATAATTTAAAATATTTTCTATCACAAAATATCTTTGGAACGCACTTTGAACTGTTACAGATTCACATTTAACGGACTGCAAAACAAGGCTTTCTGATCGGGAATTGCCATCCTTTCTAGTAGTGTTGTCAAGTGGAAAGGTAGGGAATCAATCTATAGTCATGCGGTCAACTAAAACTCTCGTTATTGCCGTTTGATTTCAATTTTAAATCAACATTGTACACTTATCCAAGAGATATTATAACAAAGCCCTAATATTTTTTCTTCTACATCCATTACTTAGACATCGAGTTGAGCAGATTTAAAGATCTAGTATCTGTTAAACTTCATATTGATCTAAATTGTAGAACATTTAAATAATGTTTTCAAATTTGTTTCAAATCTATTTATGTAGCATTCTATTTTTATTTTATGCTTTATAATTGATTTTATATGTTAATGAAAATATTTCAAACAAGTTTAGCTTAGTTTTCTGTGACAATCTTCCTTTAGAATTTAAAAAAAATTAAATTTCCTACTATCAGAATAAATTATTGGCAGGCGGCTGACAGACTGCAGGGCTTTTGACTTGTTCAGTGGGGGGTGGCGGACAGCCCCACTCGGGAGGTGCGGCGTGCTGAGGTGGGTCGCATCGATGACTGACTGGGGACTCCATTTACTCCCTTTCCTGGGCAAGAAGACAGCTAGAGGCGAAAAAAAAAGAGTGTCCTAGGTCTCGGTGAGATCTTAATCCATTGATTTTATGAGTGTTAATAAAGAAACAATACCTTGTCTCTATCCTGAGTCCTGTTGCAGCGTCCCACTGCAACAAGTTGTTCCTCTTCGGGTTGTGCCATACTTAATTGGAGATCCGACTCGAAGGGGATCAATAAAAAAAGATTTATTAAAAACCTACAGTAAGCAGTAACATAAAAATAGATTCACATATTTTCAATGGTTACAATAATTTATGAAATTCAAGAGAAGGATGCCAAGGAAGACAAGAAGGGATAGGGTATGGACCAGTATGATTAGAGAGAAAGTGAAATTGGGAAACCTTGTCGAGTCAATTGAAAGATCAAAGCTCAGGTGGTTTAGCCATATTGAAAAGGATGGATGAGGAAAGATTGCGTAGATGCGTATGATGCATATAGAGGAAACAGGTAGAAGACCAAGGGACAGACTAAGAATAAAATGGATAAATACGGTGATGGAGGAAGTACGCTAAAGGAGGGGGTGTGATGAGAGTAATTGAAGAGTGATGGTTCATGGATTGAGGCAGATGGAGAAACTTTGTAAAACGCCCAACCCAAGGAAATTTTGATTAAAAGAAACTGATGATGACGTTACTTAATAGAAAAATATTTATTTCATGCAGTTAATAATCAACAATATAATTTAATTTAGTTTTTAATTATAATTAACAATTATAATTTTAAACAGCAATAAACTTTAAAAAAACATCTTAATAACAATATTACCCAAAAACTATTACATTTCAAGCACTTTTTCGCTATATTGTACTGAATAAATTCCCGGGCTTAGATGCATCATTCATTAAGGTAGAATTCCTAACCAATATCCCAGTATGAAACCAACTCCTATTTTGATAAATACTAACTACTTAAATTTTAGTCCTCATATATTAGGTCCATTTATTTTTTTGGATTTATTATACGAAATTCAATACAATTATTTTGGGTCGTAAAAAGAATCTAGTGGTTAACGCGAAGTCGCAAATCAGCTGATTTCGAAGTCGAGAGTACTAAGGTTCAAATCCTAGTAAAGGTAGTTATTTTTATACGGATTT
>JAAAKQ030480901.1:2894-15328 GCA_010016005.3 Zanna intricata
ATATATATATATATATAATTTTCATAGATATAAATTTGATTATTTATATCAGAAAACTACATTGTCAACTACAATCCACGTTCTTTTTTTTTTTCTAAGGAAAAAATGAGCTCTGTATTAATCGTGGCCAGATACATCTCATCAGTGCTAACAAAGATTTTCACAGCAGCCGGTTATAGTATCCATCAAACACATAAGTTAAATCCATTCAAATAGCCGAGGTGTGCAAATAATACCTATTTTTGTTATTTTTACGAGTAAAATTCAAAATTTATTTTTTTAATTATTTTTAAGTGATTAAAATATTTAAATAATTAGTTATTTAATTCGCGTGATAGCTAGGCGGATTAATATGTCTGTCAGAGAAAAAGTACTTTACGAACAAAAGGATACCGAATAATCTAATAAGACTGAAACTCGTTATCGTAAATAACAAATACTCGTGAATATACATAAGTAAAAAGAAAAAATATATATATTTTATTTATATTTTATATATGTATGTTTGTTATACTGTTAAGTTGTTATAATACGTTTTTGCAGTGTTTTGAAATTTCAAGACCAGTTTTTAAATTCGCTGTATAGATTGTATTACACTATTAGTCGCCCTTCACTTTTCGTGGCTATAAATACAAAGAATAAAGTATAAAAGTCAAATTCCCTATTATAATTCATAACAGGAACCAATTGAAAACGTACAATAGAAAAGATGATTGTGGTGCTGGGCCGGGCAGAGTTCATTATAGTCGAGATTACTTTTATTGAATTACTGTCTTCTAATTTCCAAAATTAAAAGAGTGGATATAATGAAACGGCAGCAGCAGCACCAGCTCCGAGTCTATAATGTAAATTGGATCTGGAAAGCAATTATCGACCTTCTACTCCTGGAGGAAATATTGTAATCTCGAAAATCGATGTTTCCATTACGAAGGAGAATCTACAGACTCGGCCGATATTTATGGATTCTCCGTGGTATGCATTATCATTAAAATGACTAGCTATATATTCTATACGTCAGGTAATAATTATCGGTTTTCAAACCGCTAGAAAAGGGACAAAGAGGTGGTTTTTCCATTATTTTATCCTTTATCATAATATATACTTTCAAAGTAAGTTTTTTTTTAACATAACCACAATAAAATAGCCGTAATAATTTTAAAATATTCTTGATTTCGTTTGATATGAACACATTGTTTTAATATAAATTACCACCCTATCCACGCAAACCTCAAACCTATAAACTACTCTGCTGTATAAATAAGTTATTTTATTTTATATCTAGTAAATGAATTAAAATTATTTCAAACAAAGAAATTAAATTTTTATGAATATAATTTTCTTCTATAGTCGTGTTTTAATTAAATTAACAATTAACAATGGTCATGGTAATAATTATTAAAAAAAAACTCGGATTACGAGTTTTATTTTAATTATATATATATATAATATATTCATTAGTTACGTATATTTAAATGAAACAAATTTTTGAGATCGAATAATAACAGGAACTAATGTAAACTAATTGAGTAATTAATCTTCGGCAACCTAAATGATCTCATTAAGGCAAAATATTTTATTTCTGTAATTAAGTGTTGTAATTGCTATAGTTGTAAACCACGTTATTTTTTGTGTTTTTTTCTAGTCGTTAATTATCATCACCAATTATTTAGCGATTTATTTATTACCTGCCCGGACTACCTTATTCTTGGCTGACGTTTCAAAGATATTTGTTTTGAACAAATTATTACAAATTTAACTGTACAGTAGTACAACACATATACTCTTTCGTTCCAACATAAAATTTCTAATATTTCAATACGACACCATCTCACTAACAACTTTTTTGTTGCTATAAAACGGATTATTCAACAAATCCTTTCTCTAATGCATACGATCACATCTTTTAATATTATACTAAAACATCCCTAAATTAATAATACTAAAAATACTTTTAAAAGTAGCAGCAATTGGTATTCTTCGTTGGTGAAGCGGTATTTCTCTTTCGTGAAATACCTTTGTAATTACAAAAAAACTAAAATGTTTTAGTGTGAACATTTATGATTATTATGTTAAGTATAAAGACCTATTGTAATATGGGTCCAATCATTCTCTGTTAACTCGACATCAAAAATTCAATTAACAACTGTAAACTAGTAATTTATAAATATCTCATGAAAAATTATATTTAAAAGATCGATTAATAAATTAAATATATGAAAAAGTAAATAAAGATATAAAAACTAAATAAACAAATAAAATTAACTTTCATTTATTTGATTGTTTAGACTACTTCAAAAATTAAGATCTTTCATTCTCTCTGGCAAGCCTTTATAACGTCAGAAATAAAAAAATACTTATGCCAGAAATAATAGATGTTCTGGTTCCCTTTGAACCTGGTACAAGAGGACAAAGCAGGGAAAAGAAATATTCCAACCACCAGCGTCAAGAACTTCCGTGTAGTTAGTTTTAAATAGAGTGACAGCATTAATGTTTTGAGATGTAATTCCATTATTAAAGACATATCAGTAAAGGTTAACATAGTTACTGAACACTAGTGACCTAACCTAATGAGAATCAGCTTTGCAGAAATATCAAAGAGAAATACAAAAAAAAAATGGGTAGAGGCGTTTTTTTCTAGGTCGAAATACCAAGCAGTTTCATATGTTTCCAACGCCACAATAAGTAAGTTTTGTAATATTTTTTTTATTGTCTAGATCATATACGCTGAGTGACTCTGTTTTGCTGCTGATAAATAAAGGGCGTAGATAGTAGAAGAACATTTGACATTTGACTGAGGTTCAGATATGATGACTGTGAGTAACGAGTGATCGGCGACCTAGCAAAAACTTCTACAAAAGTTATTAAGCTGCTACAGCAACCAAGTGCAAAGTTTTTTTAGGTAGGTCAGCGTTAGAAAGTAGCCAGTGTTAAAAACTGTTAAGAAGAAATAATTACTTAAGGTTAATCGTTAAGGGCACTAACTTTTTTCCCTCCCTGCCCCTGGGTCGGACCTACACTAAAGTATTGCGCAACCCAAAGGATGTCTTTTGCTTCTAACGGGCCTCCCCGGCATGGCAGGTCGGCTCGCCGAGATTAGATCTTCATTTGTCTGCTACTAACACCTAGGGTGAGGGGAATTGGATCCGGCTATTCCGTTGCCGGGCTCCAACCCTTCCACCGGGTGTCAGTCTTTCCTTCCCAGATGCCCACTCAAATGACGAATACCCATACAAGTACAGGTACCCCCCACCGGTTCGGGTCTTTTCTCCCAAATTTTTTTCCTCACATCATCTCTACTCAGTCTCGGTATTCTAGTTCTTTAAGTACCAGTATATCTGTTGCGAGTAACTCCACATTTCTCCAAACTTCAACAATTTTTAGCATGTTTTTGATTGCATTATCTGCTGTGATTCCTTTCAGATTGCGTCGCATCTTCTCACTCTCCCATCGTGGGAGACACTCAAAAGAAGTATGTGAAGCCGTATTTTCCTGTTCGTAATATATGCAATGTGAAAACTCTCTTCTTCCAAATTTCTGAAAATAGACTTCAAAATCTCCATGACCGGAGAGGAGTTGGGCTAAATAATACTCCATGTCTCCTCTTCAACCACAGCCTGATCTCCGGTATGAGCCTTTTAGTTCACAAACATTTCGTCGATGCTGTCTAAAACTCCTGCCTCTCCTAGAGCATTAAAAATTTGGCATCAGTCTTTCCTATGCCTTCATATCTTCTCTTTATTAGGCATGCCCTAAATTGTATTGTAGGGACTCCCGCCATAATTTCAACCACTTCCGCGAAAACTGTGCAGTAGGCAGATGTAATTTTAAAATTCATCCTATGTTGTAGCGCGTTCAATTTTTTTGACGTTTCTTCCACCATTAAATGCAGAAAACCAGGCGGGGATTGCGTATAGCACGATCGATGTCGTAGCCGCCATCAGTAATTATTTTTCTAGTCGGAGTCCCCATCTGGAACCCATAAGTCTTCTTATAATATTAATGGTATTTTCTGCTTTACCGCAAACCTCATTTAAATGTTTATTGAATAATCCATTACTGATGAACCATATTCCTAAATATTTCAGGTGTTAAGAAAACCCCAGTCTCACTCCATCCCCACCAAAATGTTTATCGCCTCCATTTTCGTTTCTACTTCTCCTTCCGTATAACCTTCCACAAGGACCGAGAGGCCGTCAGCATAAGCAATGTGCGAGAACCCTGCAGGATATCCTAATCTAAGCATCCCGTGGAATCCAATAATCCAGAGTAGCGGGCTCAATGCCGACCCCTGAGGGACTCCACACCGCATCTCAAAACTTATTTCACCGTCTACGGTTTCTGTTAATAATTCTGTCTTTTAGGAAACTATCTATCACCGTAATCAGGTAAGGACTGATATTCCTTCTGCATAGTTCTTCAACGACTACTGCCCACGGTTTTTCCAAAAGTACTGCGAACATGCAGGAGGACCATCAGGGGAATCCTTCTGGTCGTCCGGGTGCCTTACGGAATCCAAATTGGGGCCGTGCTAAACCACCTTTTTCTTCAACATTTGTGAGAAGCTTCTCTGCCAACAGACGTTCAAAAATCTTCCCCAGCATGGGTAGTAGATATATAGGTCTCTATGTCCGATTCTGAGCCACCATCGTAGAAGATAATTTCCCTCACTTCCATGACTTGGGAAAACTTCCCAAACTTATGCCGTTATTTATTCCATCTCGAATAAGTCAAGGATATCTTACTATTATTCATTTTATCAAGGCCCCTGGGGTCCCATCTGGTGCAGGGCTTTTATCTGGTTTAGCTATTCTGTTGCTCAATTTACCTTCTCAAGAGCAAATTTTCAAGAATGTGTCGTTGAAACCTCGATTTGATTCTGTTACTTCAAACAAATCTTGGATGGCCTGCCTAGTCTATTCACCTGTGAGGCGTGGGAGCGGTTCACCAAATTTTTTCAGTAATATTTTATAAGCTAGCCCCCAGGAGTCATCGTTAATTATTGTGTTAATTTCTTCCACGAGTTGCGTTTTGTTGTTTTAATCGCCACGGATAAGCAGCCGCTTGCGTTTTTCTACGAGATTTCTGCTCTTTCTATAACTCCTCTTTGGTCTCTTTGTATTGTATCTTACGCCTAGCTTCTAGTACCTCCGAACGCAGTTTATCTATCTCAGTATTCAATCAATGAACGTGCTTCTTTTTACTGGATACTTTAGGCCGAATTTCTATGCTTATCTCGATTATTATGTTTAGAAATTCGTCGGGATCCTAGTCCTGCCTGAAACCCATCCTCATAGCCACTTTATCAGTCAACTTGTAAGAATTTGTAGAAATAGGTTATAATAACCCAGTGTAATGTATTGTTACTTAAAGCTTTGATACAAGAATAAAATTTTACTAGAAATTTTTTTAACACTACCTCTACAATACGATTTTGTTTAATTCCAGTGATACGTTTTAATTAACAGCTCCTATACCTAAGCTTTCCCTTGTGCGTAAGTCATAATTAGTCCTTACTAATAGTAAGAACTAATTTTTGTCAGTCTCTTAACTTTGGAAAAAATTTAAGCCGATAATCGAACCCGGGACCTTAATTATTTTACTATTCTTTATAAGTCCAACATCATATTATCATTAAGTTTTATTTTTTTAACTCAATCAAGCAAAAAGTTTTGATGATTTTTTGAACCAAAACATTTACTGTATATTATTCAAAATTGTTCTTGCCTTTAATTTTTCGTAAATACGTTCCTCAATAGTCCTAAAAATAAACACAAACAGATATTATGTGTTATGAAAACATTAAAAGTAACCTTGCCCTTTGGCATTTCCCAGCAGACGCTTATGAAACAATTGATCGAGTCGACATCAAAATAAATGACCGAATACTGACTCTCATATTTGCTCCGTTAAAGTGGATATTAGCGTTGATTTAGAAGTACTTTACATCCATTTTGCACAAACAAGTTCAATTACATGAATGATCTGCGCATTAGATTCACTGATTGCTAAAAGTGACTTTTTAAATCATACTAACGATGGTAAATTTAAAAATAATATTTGATTCTTTGTTTAATTGACAGCTTACTACTATTCATACCACTACTGCTTTTAAACATAACTGGCTTATTTAAGTTTTTTACACTAATTTCTTATATGTCATTGTTATAATATAAAATGTGTATTTAAAAATTCCTTATAAATGCTGTAAATAATGTTTTTCATGAAGGTAACTAATTAAGCGCGAGCGCGCAAACACATAAATACACACATTAAAAAATCAACCTTTTTAAAGAAAATTACTATGTATATTTTTTTATATTTTATATAATTTTTTTTTTTTGTTATTTTAATAATTTTAAAATTTTACTAATTTTAAAAGTAAATAAAAGAATGGTTTTTACAAACTTAAGAAATGTTAAACATAATTAAAAATGAACTGTTTATTATTTGCTTAGTTTATTATTTTATTTACTCTATTTTTGAAAGTAACTGTTCAAAATTGTAATCTTTCCTCTTGTTTTCAATTAAAAAGATATCATAAAAGTAATCTTGTTTTATAAAATTATACTGCTTAGATTTTTCTTCCACCATTACTTTCAATACAACAAGTCAAGAAAGTGTGGCTATTGATAACTTTCAATAGCCACAAGTCGCAATTTACCCAGACAAATAGATATACTGACATTCTATATGGTTTTATAAAACTTTACTAAGCATTTTTTTTGTTTTCTATAAATGCCATAAATTAATTACCTTAGAAAGTACAGTTATTAAGTGAAACAGTAATCCGGTGAAAAAATCACGTACATTTCTTCCCTTCATTTACTACTGAAAGCTAAAAGATGTCGCGATTTCCTGATCTATATTAAATTCCTCTTGGACTGATTTTTGCACTAATATATGTTTTAGTTTCGACAACTTACAAACTACTTAAACATGTCTGTAGGTTTGTTAATTGTAAATCATGAGTAATTTGTTACAATAAAGAAAAAAGACCTTAAATTATTTACACGAATAAACCGCTCACAAACGTGTTTCCATTTCGGTTATTCATCATAACCTAATGAAACTAATGAATGATTCCCGCATCCGATGAATTAAATAATCTGAAGTAATTGTTCTTACACGCAAATGGATATTTTAATGTTACAGATAACTTATCAAGTGAATTAAATTGCAAGTGCATTATATTTATAAATTTCTTCTCCTTCACAATTTTGTTTTTTTTTTCACATAAATAAACAATAGGGCTGTTATTGGGGTTCCTCAGTCGATTTTAATATTTTAGACTACTAAGTGATGTGATTATAGTCTAGATAATCTTAAAAATATAGAGCATGCTACATTCTTAGTAAAATAAAATTATAAAACGTATTATTTTACTGGAAGAGTACTACTATTAGCAAATACGATACGTTAATTCCACTCTTTAATATGTTTGAAATCCACAGCAAAATCACTGAGGACTCTCATTAAATTAAAATAATTGCCATGTAATTAAATTTTATTTGCCAAAGTTATTCGTTTGATCCCGAGATACAATTTATCGCATAACTTATTCAGTTACTAAATATAGACTTCCCTTAAAATACAATATCTTTAAAAAATTACCGCAAATCAATAACTAACTTCTATTTAGTTTGGAGAATTAAGCTGTGTTGAATTAGATTGTTAATAACAACTATAATTATTTTATCTTTATTTGGCTATTAAAGATCCTCCTACAAATAATTTGTAATTTCATATTTTATTTTACCTAAACTTTTATCTTTCTGTAATAGAGTATTTCTTTGCATCAAATTCGAATTATTATCGACTTGCAACTGAAAATAAGTACACAAATTCTAGAAGTATTCTTAATTTACAATGCGATTAATACCATTTATTTTTTAAGATGGCCTTCAGTAAAATGATTATTTGTCTTAATTTAATTATTTAATCTTTATTGGAAATGAATTAAAGTTTACTTACTTTTTAAAAGTCGCATGTATTATATACGAATTTTCAAACTGTACCGACTTAAAAAGACGGTATGTTATTTAATTTTTCTATTCGAATACTATTTTCATTTTAAATGATAAATGGAAAGATTTCAAGTGGAATATTCAATACTAAATTTGACATTTATTCCTGCATTGTTAACACTTAGCTATAATAGTCCCACATCTGTTAACAACAGTATTCAACGATTAAAAATGAGAAAACTACTATGTCATCGCGATCAGTAAGAACCTTCTATTAAAGAAGTTCAATAACCTCGGTTTCAAGTTCAAACAGTGGACTGGACGTCATATATTCAAAATAATTATCGAGCAAGTTTCTGAAAAAGCAAAATAAACAACTTTTAGTAATCAAGAAGGTATAACGAAAAACTATTATCATATTTAAAAACATATTATAAGTCGCTAAGAGATCGTAATAAATATGACTTATAGTCGACTGTCTAAATTAAAAATAAACATTATTATATAGAAAAGAACGAGCTATACCAAACGATTACTGAAATAAACCGCAAAAAAGAGCTTACAAAACCGAACTATAAAACAACCGTACTATAAAAATAAAGAACCTGATGTGTAAACAATAACGATGACTTGTATAGTCAATCTTACATAAGCTTAGCGACTGCAAAAACATGTGGTACATGCACTGAAATACAAAAATAACGTAAAATTTTATATATATGTATGTGTGTGTGTGCGTGTGTGAAGTATTATCTCCATGACTCTAATAATACCGACGATACACACATCTCATATCTTTGAAGTATTATTATTTTTTTTTATTCTCCTTTCTATACTTTTATATACATATGCGTATTACCTTTCTAATATTACAAAACTAAACGTAATCTTTTAATAAAAAAAATCAAGAAATTCACAAGACTAGACAAGGACCAACAGAATACAGGAACAGAATTACGCTTTTTTTTATAAAAAGTGTAAAGGAGGAAATAAATGTAAGAACTACTGCTCTTTTAGTTTTAACATGTACGTAGTACAACATTTTTCATTTGAATATATTTTTATATTTCATATTAACATGTTTTACATAAGCATATTTTTAGTTATAAATATTATAAATATAATTAGATACATTATTAAATTATTATATTATAATATATAATATAATTATATTTATATTCATAATATATTATAATTATATAATATAATATTTATAATATAATTATAAATATTATTAGTTATATTATAAATTAAAAATTTTGTTGTTTTTTTATTTAGAAAAATAAAGTAAGGTACGAAGGGTTTAATGGATGAACCAGTTGGGTTCGAAAAAAGGAATGGTCACGAAAAGCATTGACGCTCATTTGACGTTTTAAGATATCCAGTATTGAAACATACTGATAGAAGAAATGTTTAAAATTTTAACCGTCGTAACGCAAATGAGGAAAGCTAAGATAACAACAAAGGCTTACATAGAAGATGGAATAAAGTGAATAAGTAATAAATGGTGCGGGCTCATAGCTAGAAGAGAAATTTAACTAAAATTGAATATATATTGAAGATAAAATTGAATGGAATGAAATATAACTGAAAAGAAAATTAAAGGAGCTAAACTTTCAGGAACGAAAGCAAAATATGCCAAAGTTGCTTCGTTTTGCTATTTATTTCGTAACTTTGCAAAGGACGGATAAAATAAAGAAGAAATATAGTAAAGAAATCTTCTGACAGGAACATAAATTTAGGATTCAAAGAGGTATAAATACTTTTTTAGAATTACAAAGAAAATTTGAGAAGTAAGGACAAACTATGTTTGTATCCTAGTGCAGCTCTTATTGCAGGAAAACATTAATATTAAAAAATTAGAAGATCAAAAAAGATGCCTTTCACATCGTGAAAAATTTTAAGTTATAACCAGTTGAAATATTAGAAAAATAAGAGGTTTCATGTTGAATTCAAAGATAGCTATCAGATGGGTGACTTAATAGAACACGAAAAAAAAACCTGTCATAGAAAGGATATAGGGTAAAAGCTAAATATAGAGAGATTGATCCTTATTCAAAGATAGAAGAATTCGTTACTATCAGTTGGGTGACATAATAGAACACCAAAAAAGAGCTGCAATAGAAAGGATAAAGCTAAAATCTATATATAGAGGGATAAATATTAAAATAAATAAAACATTAAAATAAAAATTAAAATAAAGCTTATTAACACGGAATAAAAAAGAATGATTTGGAAAAAGGCATCAATACAGTTTGTCTAAAAAGCTTTAAAAAATATAACAACCGTAAATTGCATAATTTCTGAAGCGCGTACATCTTTTATATTTGTGGAATTATGAAGGAAACTTTTAAAAAAAGTTAAATTTCTACAAGTGCACCATCATTACAGATTAAAATAGTTTAATGCGGCCGACAAAATTTTCTTTGTTTCTTTAGCAAATCGCTTAATAGCATCATTTAATCTTCCTGTTCATTAGACATTCAGATTTGCTATCTTTTCTTTCTTAGTTTTAGTCGAGGTAATAAATCATTAGTAAATTTTTATCTGTAATTTTTAGACTGTTATAGTAGGTAATAGGTCAAATTTTTCTTATACTTTTTCTTCTCATAAATTATGAATATCAATTAGTACAACCTTTTTTTTTTGTTTTTTGTTTAACCTCCGGAACCACTGTTAAGGTAACCTTTAGAGAATGAGATGAATGAATTGTAGCGTGTGTGAAAAAAGCCATGTCTGACCGGGATTCGAATGAAAAGCCAAGACGCTACGGAGTGGCGCGAGTGGTAGCGTAGTACGGAGCGGAGTGGCGCGTGGTACTGGCCAGTACGACTTATTTAATCCAGTACTTTCTTGCTGTTAAATTATTGTTAAAATTTTTCCGACTTCTAATGAATTCAGATCAAAGTTAGGGTCTCCTCTGAAACTATTACTGATTTCTTTTCCTCTTCTAACACTTCTCCAGATTTTTCCTTTATGTACAGCTCCCAACTATTATCTCTTTATTTTCTCCCTAACAATGATCTTCCATATAGACATCTAATAATATAATATTTTGACTTATAGTTTCCAGGTATTCCATTATCTTTCTGTAAGTTATGTCAGTGTTTCTTATAGCACATTTTTACAAAACTGCTTCACTTTTTCTTCTGTTGCTACTTTGCACTTTTTATAAATTTCACTTCTTAGTATGAATTCAACTAGCAGTTGCACTTATATTTCTTATTTTACAAGTTTTTTCTAATTGCTACTTTTCTACCCAATTTCGATTAATGATTCCCTTTTTTCAAATTTATTCATTCATTTCTTTAGAATTTACTATTGAAATATCTATTCAAATTTGATAGAAAATGTCGACATGCATTCACAAATCAAGTATTGATGGTTTAACATTGAATCAGTTCTGACTAAAACAATCAATTATGATGATTTCAGTAGGTGACTTAGTGCCTTACCTTCTCATTCATTGTTTTTAAAACTTGTTGTTCCTATTTTCTTGTTATCCAATTCGTTCTTTCTTAGGTTATCATCTCCTAACTAAAACTCCTCATATTCTTTCCATCTTACTTTACCGATCATTTCCACTACTCTACCAACTCAGTAACAGAGTGATAACAACTATGCCTTTCTTCCAGAAGATACTGGGTCCGAACCCAGTTAGGTTTTGTCTTTTTCACAAGTTAAAATGTTAATTTCTTATCATCAGAAAAAAATTAGGGTATCTGTGTTTGGATATAGGCATTTCAGCCACTCAAAGTCCAGTCTTGCAGTCAGCTTTGAACATGCTCATATGTATTCAGAGACATAATACCAGACTGATACTGTACCATTAATTTATTTTTATTTCTTATGGACGGGTTATTTGTATCTTATTGTCAGTAATATTAATGGTAGTAAATTTTCTATTGATGGATTTAATACAACACATGTTATAGTTACTAAAACCTAATAAAATTTAGCTTTTCCTGTTGAGGTTGTATCAACCACCAATTGTGAGGTGTTCTCGATAACTACTAAAACAGCTTCAGGAGCCCCTCAAATCATATTATTTTAAGAGCTTAATAGTTCTCAGGAATCCAGATTTCTTTTAGAAATAGTCTCTTTTCTATTATAATCAATAAGTAACCCTCTTGTGTATTTTCATGATTGTTAACATTTTTCTTCTACAGTGCTTATTTAATGGCAACACTTACATGTTATGACATCAAAGGATACATATGACATTTCAACAAATTCCACCACAGTTGTCTATTATATCCTGATGATGCTACCAACTCAATTCAGAAAAGCCTTATTCAAAGCTAACAACCATTTTTTGTTAGGCATCTCTTGCAAATGAAGCAATAAATGAGGAGCTCTATTTGAAAAAAGGGATAATTCAGTAGAATAATAGTGTCAACTATTTAAATTAATAAGTAAAAAATTATTTTAGGTTAAGTCTAAAACTAGTAAAATAATTTTTGACAAAAA
>JAAAKQ030480912.1:0-22417 GCA_010016005.3 Zanna intricata
CAAATTGTTAGGGATGTAGGATGTAGGAGGTATAACGAAATGAAACGCCTGGCACTGGATAGGGAATCTTGGAGAGCTGCATCAAACCAGTCAAATGACTGAAGACAAAAAAAAAATAAAAATAAAAACTAAATTTTTCTTTACCGACTTTAAATGGTGTATGTTACTTCCCTGCAGGGAGAGATTCAAAGCATTCAGCTTTTCAAAAATGAAACATAAACAAGCTAGTTTTTCAACAAAAAAAAATCTTAATTCACAAAATCGTCGACATACTAGAGAATATCGTGTTTAAGAAAAACATAAATTTATTTTCATAGTTCAGACGCAGAGACAATAAATTACCGTTAGACGAGCATCGCTAAGCGTTGTAATACTTCAAAGAGATATTTTAGAACGCCACATCCTCACATAATTTTTTTTTAAAGTCTTGTCTTCAATGGCCGAGTTCTAAGAAATATATTACATTAACTACATATTTTAATATCTGGTTCAATGAAGGACCCGGAAATTTTTACGTGAGTGCTTCTCGGTGAATAACGCCATATTACAGCAAGAGTTTTGCTTCGAACAAAAGCTTGCACTCCTCTATAACAACCAGACATTAACAGCCACTTAGTTTACTAAAAATTATTTTTAGATATAAAAATATCAGAATCTAGAACATGTCTTGAGCCTTTACACTAACAGTGATACTTTTTTTCAAAAGAGGTCGTCTTTTACATTGTTATTGTCATCTACGAGTATAAACCATACATAGAAATCAAATAAGAGTCGTCAGAAAATTTGGGAATTGCTAAAACAATCTAATGACTCGTACCGTCATCTTGTAATTATTTACACAAGCTTCCACAAACAGTAACCAAGCGGTATGCAAAACCGTAAAGTCTTCTGACCATGAATCTGGAATGACCTTATCAGGAATTATTCTATTATAGATAAACAAACGTGTCTTAATGGATTAGCCAGGAGATGTGATTACCTATTGAGGGTGATATCATTTCCAGGAGAAACATTACAGGAATTACTGAAGGCGTATCTTAGGTCATAAAAAAAGGAATTTTTAAATCATTTTGAGACTTTCCAATAACAAATGGAACACTTTTCCTGCAACTTATACCAGATAAAACTCACCACAATATAATGTAAATGCCATATAAACATATTTCCTAATATGTTAGCCACACCCATCGGCATCGGTACGAGGATACCGTTGTCTTCCAGTCCATTTGATTGCGGTGAGTGTACCGATATTTACCATAGCTCGAACCTTTTCAGGAACAACAGATGATGGAGTTGTCCGAAAAATATTATCGACATGGTTCAGCCATGATTTCCGCTTAGCCCACCGAAACACTTGACGGCATACAGCCCGCACATTGTGGAAGGCACGAGCATTTCTTTCGTAGGCCTTAGATTTTAAATACATAATAATCTGCGACGATCCTTCAATGCACTCCTACAGTCATTCCACCAAGGAAGAAAAGGCCTCCTTGACTTCCATTTCTTAATGGAATAAATTCATTTGCACTATTGAGTGTCAGGTGTGAAAATATGGTAAGTTTGGTGGATCGCTCTAACATTCCTATCGTATTGAACAAAAGGGTCATTATATCCGTTCCAATCAGCTTTCTCAACCACTCATCTGCGAGGAAGACTCTGAGGCAAACTGCTATTTCGGACTGAGTTAATAACAGTTCTGTGATCACTTCCAAAGAAAGTTTTGAATATCCCCCAGGTAAGAAGGTTGTGTTCAGGGATTCTGAACACAAGGATAGATTGATGCATGAAAATGTACTTGATAAAGATGACACAAAACGTGTTTGATCCACCGTTTAACAAGCAAAGACCAAAGTACTGCCTCAATCACTCAACTATAGTACCACGAGAAAAACATGATGATGAGCCCCACGAATAGTGATGGGCGTTGAAATCGCCGATTATTATGTGGAACAAAGGAATCTGTGAAAACATTATCGGAATTTGGGGGAAGGTAGAAGTTGCAGATATTCATTTTAAATGGTGCCAATATATTTACTGAGACTGCAAAGATGTTTGTATTGTGTGGTATCCACCTGGCCAATACGATTTCCTTTAGGAAAACAGCCTCTCCTTCTCTTCCTCTACCACAGCTCGATAATCACATCTCACACAGACGTACCCGTGAAAAGAAACTTCATCCTGGGAAGGAGGCAAGCCTGAGGATTTTCTTTACACATCTTAAGCAGGATTTTGAAAGCCTCACAGCGAGAATACAGACCACAAACATTTCAATGGATAATATTTGTTCACATAAAATTAGTTTTTTCCCATTTAATGTAGAACATTGTTCGCAAATTATTTATCAAATATCCGGGTTTTTTCTTGTTGGTGCTGAATACTTTTAGAAAATGTTTTGTTTCTTTGTGGACTTCATCTATTACCATATTCGCTGTTCTTTTGAATATTGTTACAGAGAACCTGAACAAAACTAAAGCACCAGACGATACAGGATTTCTCACATTGAGGGAATATTTATATTACCAACGAATCACAGGAAAGTATACTTTCTCCTCATTTCAAATCCTTAATATAGTCTGATCCTCCTTATAACAGGGCATTGTCGAGATCTCTCGCCAAATGTGAATCCTTACAGTTAATAAGCTTTTCAGCTTCAATTTGTGCGCCATCATCATACCCTGTATTGCTAAAACGCACACAAACTTGCTCCTCGGTACAACTAATTTTCTTGTAACTTAAATCCTGACACTAAATGAAGCGTCTCGTATTTGGAATACATGGTCGCACACGAATAGAGGTAGCCAGTTCTTATTATTTTTTCAGGAACAGTTGGTGCAGAAAAGGTTAGGATACGTGAGGATGTAGACATATCAACGCTATTCTCTTACTTAATGATCCCATGTGCAGAAGTAACCGACTGCGGTGAGAGCTCTTCTGAGATCTTTGATAATTCCATGCCAGAGAAGTCATGGTAAAAAATTATTCACTTCCTGCAATTTAGTGTTTTATTATTCCTTCGTCTTTCCCTACGTACCTAAGGGCTACGAGTTTTCGACTCCCACCTCAGTCAACAGGGCGCCAATTCTAAGCTTTTAAAATATAGTATTTTGGTAAGTCGCTAGCTGTTACTATGCATTTGCTTATTAAAAAGAGAGAAGCCTTAGAAAGGGATTTCCTTCTTATTTACATTTTACTCTAAAATATCTTACATTATATAACTTAGTACTCTGTGTTACATTATTTGTTTCGTTGTCGCTTGACACATCTTCGTTAGACAACGTCTGACGTCTTTTCAAATCTCCATTTTTGTTGGTTTTCTCAAATGGATCAACAATTACCAAAGGAATGTTTACTGGTACAGATATATGGTTCCCACGAGCATTGGCAAATAATGCGGACCACTCTAGCAGAGCGCATACGTACATAGAGCTTGATACATAGGGTTTTGTTAAAAAGACATGGAAAATGAATGAAATTAAATTCAAGAAATTAGTCTTACTATTTCATGAAATAAAAAAAGGGATACCCAGAGAAAATTTCTAAGGCAAGTTTAGAGTAGTTATATAATTAATACTTAAGGTTGATTTATAAATTAAATTTGTTTAGCTATTTTTTTACTGGCTCGGAATAGATACCTAAAAATACTGGCAAAACTGCTACAGCATTTTTGAAGTCACTCTTTATTACGATAAATTTTCACAAAACACGAAATTTCTAATTTTCATTGAATAGAAAGTTAAATTTTTTATGTTACTACTTAGAAAATTTCACATCTTATTTCCTCTCCCACACATCAATCCTCTGATTAATCATTTTTACATAAATAAAATGAAAAATAAGTAAATATTTTAAATAAGTTGATATTTTTACCAACTGAAATCAACTAAAAGTGTTAACATTTTGAAATAAAGGATAATAGCATTCTTTTTTCACCCAACAAAGCACTTAGCAGACTCACTGTAGCTCTTAAAAAAAAATTTTTATAGCGTAAATTCCTTTCAAAACTTTGACTCGCATCTGCGGGCAACCTTACCAAAGTTATTATTAGGTTAGGTTGTTGTCACATTCAAAGTAACTCCATAAGTACTCGATGATAACTAAGGTTAAAACTGCATGCAGGAAAGTTGTGTCGCTGTTAGAATTTTGGTTTGTGTAAGGAAAAATAGAAAAACCTCTCTAAATTTTTTTTTCATACAGATATTTATTTTCCACTTTTTATTATAAATTTAATTTAAATGCAAATTTATATTTTTATTCGAAGTAACTTTCCAATTCCAGTTAATTGCTTAACTGAAACAATTAACCCTAAAATAGGATGTGGTCAGGTAATTAATAGAATTACTAACGTCGGGTCATCTCAACCATGGTATATATATATGTATATACATATACATATATATATATATTTCTTTACGTACCGTGACCTCAACCAAACTTACTTCAAGTCTGATTATTAAACAGCCCTAATTGTCTCATTCTTTTGTTTCTTTTTCTCTAATGAGTATTATAAAATCCTTTTTTACACATTCATCTTATCTTAATTTGCGTCCGCCAATTAACAAGTATTTTTTCTTGATTTCCAAAACAATTGCTGCACTGGTGGTGAATTCTTTCTTTTCAAAAAATTATTACACCAATAAAATGTTTTTTTCTGAACGACTAAAAAATATAATCCTATCTTTATTGCTTAAAAAATTTGTTCGAAATTCTCAACAGTTTATTATTCAATATACTTTCACATAACATTTAATGTCAATCATTAGTATTTTTTTCAGTTTTGCATCTCTGCTACTTTCTGATCCGTACAAATGGATTGAATTTAAATTTTAGTTTCGACTACAATTTAAATTCATGTAATCTCTCCTTGTAAGATTACAAATCTTACAAAGAGAGATTACCTTGTTGATTGCAGGTAATCAAATAACTTAGAACTATTATTTAATAAAAGAAAATCAGTGAAATCTGATTAAATAATTCAGTTATTAACAGCCCATAGACTACAACATCATTAAAAAGTAAGCTAAATACGAAATACTTTAAAGGTTTCTCACTGATTTGCAAATACGTTCTTAATAATTTTAATTATTATTTTATTGTTTACTTTTTTACTTACAACTTTAATAGGATCAAATATTTTTAAAAAAAGTATTGACGTGATAACACGGCCGACATTTAGCAAAAATGAAAAATGGATCCGATTGCTCAAAGTTTTTTGCAAATCTCCCACTCCTAATCTGTTTATCAGTATTAACTGAATCTATTCTCGCTACAACTACAACTTACAATGATACAAACACATATAAAAGTATGAATTTTTATACTTGGATTTTTTGCTAAATGTGATTAAATTAAAGAAAAGTGTCGTGTGTATGATACGACCTCCAATCTAATATTTTAATAATCCCCTTTTCTTGAGATGCGTTACTTAACCACCATGACGATTTTTAACGTCATGGAATATCTTTCAAGTTTTATTTTTTCAGTTATTCATCTGGTACCTGTTTAATATATACCCTGTTCAGTAACCTGTTGTAATTAACCTGTTTCGTAACACATTCCATGAGCTAACCACATTATGTGAATAAATAAATTTTTTTTTAAATACATTCATAAAAAAGTTTTAATCACCTTTCATTAGATTACTGGTAGTGAAGAAAATTCAAGTAAATAAGTTTTTCAATACCAATTTTCTCTTTTGAATTTGTTTGTTGTATAAAACATCACGTTAAAATCAGTATAGATAAGTGGCTGGTACATCTTAGTTAAAATCTAGGTCCAGTATATTAATGACAGGAAAAAACATGGAAAATATCAGTTTGGGAACTCCGGGACGAGGTAATCTTTGCCGGTTACTATTAGAATTCACAAAATTAACTTAAGATATTTTCATATCGAATGATTTTGCTCCAATATTCTCAGTTTTTAATAATCGTAATAATAGCAACATATTCTTAAATATAGATTGTTACCACATGCCTTTAACTCGGCGTCGCGCAAGGATGAAAAAGTAAGCGGGAGTACAGTATACAAAGCGCATGCACAGGCGGACACTCCCACCACATGGCATCTGCTGGGGCATCTATCCTCTACCATGGCAGCACTACCCCACCACTGTGGGCTCTAATAAATGAAGGCTTCCTAGCGTCAAACTTCACTTTACCATAAACCACCGCCTAGAGAAGAACTCGGAGAAGAAGAAGATGGAAGAAGCTCAAAGGAGCTCCCTGGCTGATTCAACGCTAGACCACCCCACCGGAGCAGCAGGCCTGGCCGGCCCGCCGAGGGAGTCGCTGGATGCGGATATACCATTCCCGCTCCAGGTTGCCGGATTTCCCTCGCCCTGGCCGGAGGACGCAGCTACTAGAGCCGGCCCAGCGTAGGATCGCTCGGGGAGAACCGCGACGGAGAATGATGACCGAAGCCGACTCGACACTGCGGGGCTCTCCACTACCACGCTGTAGTGGAACCCAACTGCCGCTGAGGGAAAGCCCGGTCGGATTTCAACAGACGAGCCGCAACTCCCCGACTGCAGCCGAGTAAACTTCGCCGGAAATCGTCTCCCGGATCCAACAACACTCCTGTAAGCTAACAACAACAGCCCTTTTCAGGGCTATGACGAGGTTTTAAACAACAACGAGCCACAAGCCATTCTGCCACAAAAACTGCCCTTTTCAGGGCCACCAAAAGGTTTCGAGGTTCCACTGTCGTCGAAGCCATTCGGCGACAAACTTAAAAATAATTTTAAACTCATTATAACATTTTAGATGCCTTATATATTGTTGTCTAGTCTAGCTGTTAAGGGTGCACACTGAATCCTAGGGCTATCAAACAGCTATTCCTAATACCCAATCAAAAGTAATGTGATCTCAAATAAATTACTTGTATAAAAAATAAAGAGTTATGCTGAAGAGTTTTCAGATAAGGTGAAAAATGTATTATTATTCTCGATATTACATGTGATTGTCTACTTCTTCAGAAAAACAGCACGTAAAGTATTTTTATTCATCCAGAGTACATGACATAATTTGCTTCAAGTATCACTAAATCTACTCCTTTGATCACAATTTAATATGGATTATGAATATATTTTAGTGCAAATCTCATCGTTGCACATAAAATATATTCATGATCCATACTTATTTGATGATAATAAATTACATTGATCATATTAAGTCGAAAATTTAACTTTTTATGTACAATAAAGAAAGAGTTCTTACATACAAAGTGATTCAGGAGGAAAGAGAGATTTTTCGTTAGCCGTAACTCGATAGCAAAGCGTTTTCCGACATATGTTTGCATGATCTTTCTTCCTTATTTCAAGCTGCTGAATCAGTACCACAAACTATTTCTCTTTCCTTCTGAATCACTAGTGTAATATATGAGATGACTCTCACAGCATCACCATTGTTATTTTTTATATTAAATTACAAAATACAGCCAGTTAAATAACTGTCTTTTTTAACGTAAATCGTATTTGGTGGACAAATAAATAGTATAGAGGACTGTTAGACTAGTAGTGCATTCGCAGTTCACCAAGAAATTTAAGGTTTACTTTGGTTAGTGTAACCAGCATATTTACCTGTGACCAGTATGCTGTTTACAAAAAGATTTATACAGCTACATGCTGTTCATGCACTTATTCTGCCCGTACAGTAAAAGCAAAAAACTGCCTGTTTACAATACAGATTGTCCTGGCTAAAGTTATCCAAAAGTAATACTTGTTTTAAGAGAACCAGTTAATATAATTTAATAATTTTTTTTTTTAATAAACGCATGAAATCAAGATTTAATGTACGATGCGGCCTTTTATAGCTCGGCAGCTGTCTAGACGATAATCTAACTCTAGACAGGTGTTTAGGAGCATCTGTGGCGTTATTAGATCAACAGCTTTGACAATTTTTTTGTTTTAAATTTTCCAAATATCAAAAATTTTCTTTGGTATACACAATCTTTAATCAATTTTCAAGCAAAAAAGTTCAAAGGAATGATATATGGAGATATAGATGGCTATGCCTCCATGTACAATTCCTCAAAAACTATTTTAAATGTTTATTATTTGCGTGTGTGTGTGCTTGTGCGTGCGTGCGTGCGTGCGTGTGTGTGTGTGTGGGCGCTTTTCTATAAATGGTTTGTTAGCACTTCTCTGTTTTCCAATTTCTTATTCTTTTCTTTTTATCGTTACGGCCTGCTACCGACCATGCTAACATCGATTTTTTTTTCATCTTGGTCGGATTGGGCTTTTTTCATTCTTCTGATTAGTGTTAGTTTTTTCTATTATTTTCCCGTATAGAAAGCGCTATAGTAGAAGCTATAGCTCTAGAAGGGAAAGTCTAGATCGGTCCAAATTGGGCACATGCAGTTTTCATCGGATCTTGACATTTTGACACCTAAAGAACCCAAAATACCAAAATGCCGGATGGAAATTTCCCGTCCATGTTAATATTCGTATATATGCGTGTACGCGCGCGCGCGCGCGCGTGTGCTCAGAATTGGCCTCTAAATCACCTTATATCTCCAGAACTAATAGATCAATTTTAACCAAACTTGGTTAGATTATTTCTATTTATGGATCATTGACGCCATTAAATTTTTAACTTAAAACGTCAAACTATAGAGCAAACTGTGAGACTGTAGAGCAATGTCACCCTCAGCATCTCGAGATTTCGAGTAAATAAGATTACACTTTTCTTAGGCATATTTGTTAACAATAAAAAAAAAAATATTTGCGAAAAGATTTTTGCAAAATGGGACCCTTATCCCAAAAAATTCTCTAAATTACTGCAAGTTGTGAGGTCACAGATGAGCGGTACAATTAAATAAATTTATAATATTACAGTGTAAAATATTAACTCGGTCTGGCTGTGTCTCGATCGGTTAATCTCTCGGTTGTCTAGGTTCCTGGTGCGTTAAGTCTCGCGACTTTACTAGTCTGCCGATCGTACAAGCGAAATCTGCTCTATGTAAGTTGTAAAATAATATTAGTTTAGTTAATGCGAGCACTTTAATTAGAAATATTGAATTGAATAAAATGAAAAAATATTAAAATAAAATGATAAATATCATCTAGTTTGAATCGGAATTCTTTTAGTTAAGTAAACTGTTTTTTTCTTGTTTTGTTTCAGAGAATAATCTCCGACCTGATTCTTCTACCTAAATTTTTATTTTTACACTATATAAACTAAAAATTTTGTTATCTCTTTATTGTGTAAATAGTTAAATTTGTAATCTTCAGTTTTCAGCTTAGAATTATATTTTTCGTTATTAGGTTAAATCTATTAATTGCAGTATTTTGGGAAATCTGAGACTGGTTGCCGTTTTTTTTTTCAGTTCATTTTTGTTTATTACATTATTTACTTATAATAAAATATTTTTAAAAACATAAAAATCACGACAAATATTAATTTTAAAGCTGTTAAATAAAAAACACAATGTCGCATATTCATTATTTGCTAGATGTACCAACATAACATAGTAGTATAAAGGAAAAACTCTATGTAGAAATTATTAAATGTTAATGATATAATTCTAAATTAACATTGAATTTTGTCAGAATCGTTGAATTCTTTCATTCAGATTGTATAATTTTTTCTTCTTTAATACCTCCTTAGTTAATCGACAAAAAATATAGTCATAACAACGCCATCAATTGTTGTAACGTGGAACTACTGTTAATAGTTGCATTGTTTTGCTCTCTAACGTCAACATTCTGAATTAAGTCGCACTTCTTTCATACTAAATATAGCACACTTTCAACCTTATTTTGAAATGTAATTCGTTAATTATTTTAATCTCTGGCTTCAAGTGACTAACTAAAAAGTAAAAGCAATTTCTACCTAGCATAATTGTTTTATAAATTATCTGTCAGAAAGTATTTATAAAATTATCCAATAAAGAGAATTTTGAAATAAAATTACACAATAAAAAGTAATAAAAGATCGAAAAGATTTAAAGGGATAAAACAGCTGTAGTTGAAAAAATTTTGTAATTATAAAAACAAAATTCTTCCAAATGGAATAAAAACGTAGTAGAACAAAATTACTTTTTTGATTGATCCGTAAAGATAATTTCACCAACAAGATTTTATTTTTTAATAACGAAGTTTGTTTTCAAAAACCAGCTTTAAGATTAATATAATTTACAAATTCTATTTTTAGAATAATAAAATACGTAAAAACCGTAAAGAAAATTACGAGAGAAATTTTCACTGAATAAATTAAAAACTACTTTTATTATTATACTGATAATCTGGTAGATAATTGTATTAAAAAAAAAAATTTATTCATATAAAATCACAAAAATCTATCACCTCTATTCACATATTTGAATGTTAGAACTTAATATGAGACTTTTCCAGCACAATCAGGTGCAGAGCATGACTATCCAGAACTTGTGAAGGGTATACTATTCCTTTTTAATAAAATGCTATACTTTTAAATGCAAAACCATTTAGATAATAAAATTTCTACCTTATTAAAATCAGGGTGAACTGACTTCTACTTAGGAATAAATTATTGATATCTACCATTGTAATAACCCATTTGTTAATTATCCTATCTTCCATTCAAAATGATGGATCAGGAACTTGGAGGAGATCAAGAAAATCCATTCAAAGACTCACTTAACTGACCAGTGTGAGTGAGATGCAACCAAGCCTTTCAAACTACAATATGATTGATGGTAATGCAAAAATAGAATCTTGGAGATCTTTTTACAAGAAGTTAGTTACTCTTCATGCAGCAGCAATAATGTCCTAAAAAAAATTAATTTCTAATAATTGATACTCCTGTAAGGATGGCTGGAGATCTACTAATTCAAGAATAAAGATTATGGAGAGTTCTTTTAGAATTCATTCTCTTTTTCAGTATTTTTTGGTTATTTCGTGAATCCTAAGCAAATGGGTTGTGGCAGGCCCTTGCAAACAATTCCCAGATGAGCTGGTTGTAAGCAAGATACATTGCAATATTTCCAAATTGAAAATGGTTACAGTGAAATTTGATCCACTTAATTACTTATTATCTTTTTAGCTTTATTTTTTATAAATAAAATTGATGCTGACCTTCAATTAACATGAGGTGTCTTTAGCACAAGCATAGGTTTTGGCTTCATTTTGGTGATTCACAACACCACTCACATGAAACTGAGCATTTAGCTTGAGTGGAAAAGTCTACCACTCATGAGCAGAGGATTTAACAAACAAAAGTATTTATACTTTACAGGTGTAGCGAATATACAAGTATATATATGCATGATAAAATTTAAATAGTTCATTATTATGGTTACAGAACCAATACAAGTTTTACAGCTACACTCCTTCATACAATTTATCTTATAAGCTGAAGGAATTCTTTATCAAAGATAGAACAGAATAATTCCAAAATCACCAAAATATTTTGTTCAGGAAATAATCTATGCCTGGAATACATAGTCATATTACCCTTTACAAATTGTTTCTGGAATTAGATAATACACGGTATGCCAAATAAGTAATGAGACAACTTATTACATTGAAATTAAGAACTTTGTTTTAATTTTGCAGTTACATGGATTCAAAATAATCCCCTTGCATCTCCACATAACATTTACATCAATCATACTAATTTTTGAATAAACGCAAGAAATCTTGATTATGTACCTCCTTCAGTCTGACGATCACAGCATGTTGGATGTCCTCAATGTCATTGAAACATTCTCCATTTAAAGCACATTTAATTTTCAGAAATAGAAAAAAATCTGCAGGTGCAAATAAGGTACTATTAATATTAATGTTAATATTACTCTTTCATAGGCAGTGTGCAGTGAGCACTACCCGTACTCACTGCAGGATATAATACAACTATGACATAGTTGGATACAATGTCTTTGGGGATTTAATGACAACAGTACACACCTTGCAACCCTAGGAGACTGGGCAGAGAGAAGCAACCTTAAACTACTCTTTGATATAAGCAGAAACCCAAATTTTATTCTGCAAGATAGAGGAAGGGCTACAATCCTGACCTAAGTTTTATAACCATGAGCAGACAATTACACCACTCTGTTAGAAAAGTAATAGACAACTTTCCAGATTCTCAACAGGGACATGCCTAGAGTGGTAACTATAGAGTTACCACTCTAGGCATAACAATTCCCATCAAATATTCTCTTCCCTTACCTAGATGGATTTTTAGGAAAACTTACCTAGAATTTTAGGAAAGCCAACTGGAATAAATTCAACTAGCAACTAGAAAATGTCACCAAGTAGATCCCATAAAAAATAGAAAACTATAAAAGATTTTCTTCTCTAGTAAACAGCGGTGCCAAAAAACATAACCCCTGAAGAAATAATAAAATCCTACATTCACTGCTGGAATGAAGAGTGCCAAGACCTGTACAATACCTGAGAATGCACAAGAGGCCAGGCAATAGGCAAGAAATTGCTAGATGACCCAAACAAAGCTAGAACAGCTAGATGGAAAGAGATGCTGGAGAGCCTCAAATTTAAGCACAGCAGCAGGACTGAATGGAATTTATTGCGCAAGGTGGAAACCAGACAGAAACACCTGTTGCTACTACTAAAATTTCTAAGCCAAAAGAATAAAGATCATTATTCTTTTAATGTGGTGTTTTTAAGACAAAAACAGCTATTGCTATTACTAAGATTTCTAAGCCAAAATTCAAAGATCATTATAATAAGACATTATGATGAGACAAACAAGAGAGAAGTGAGGAATGCAACTGACAAGATTCATAAGTCATCAGCAGCTCCTCCCCATTATGGGCCATATCACAATGGAAGAATTCAATGCTGCAATCAATTTAACAAAATGTTGAAAAGCTGCTAGATGAGACTACATATATCCTGAGTTTATTAAATATATCAGTCCAAACATGAAATTATTGCTTTTAAATCTTTAAAATGATACCCTGCAAAGGGGTAAGTTTCCAAAACTTTTCAAGAAATTAAAGTAATTGTCATTCCTAAGCCTGGGAAGGACATTGCTCAACCCAAAAACTACAGACCAATAAGTTTTAAGTGTATGTTTCAAGATCTTAGAAAGAACTACTTGTGAGTCAATACCCATTGTCAATAATTATACAACAGTAGCAGAAACCTGATTGTGGATGTATTGGCCGGATTGTAGCTGGTTTTATGCCAGGAAGAGGTTGCAGCGATCAGATCCTTTCGCTTCTAACCTATATAGAGAAAGGATTTCAACAAAGGCTTAAAACATCTGCCCTGTTTATTGATCTAAGATCAGCATATGATACAGTGTGGAAAGAAGGACTACTACTCAAAGCACACCAGCTTGTTTCTTCCAAATCTTTCCTTAATTTACTGAATGAGATGCTGAGTGGTAGACTTTTCCAAGTACATCTCAATGGAAAGCCAAGAATTTCCACAACCTACAAAATGACCTACCACAAGAATCCATTCTGGGACCTCTGTTGTTTAATATTTATATCTCAGATATACCTACAACTACATCTCAAAAATTCTTGTATGCAGATGATATTGCCATCAATACCCAAAACTCATCCATCATCAGGAGAATGTTAAAATAAATCAAAAATTAAAAAGGGAATTCAGTCATGACTGAATGTCAACAGTATATGCCTTTGATGTACTGTTGACATTGAGTCATGACTGTCAAATGATTCTCATTTTAATTTTTTACTTATTTTAATCTCCTGATGATGGTTTAAAATAACCAAAAGATCTTGAGAAATTTCATCTTTGTTGCTGGTACGGAGGATAAAATAATTTTTTTAAATTATTTTTTAACATTATATTTCTATTACTTATTTATAGATTTTCATTGGACATGACATGAATTCCATCAGATAATCTGTAGCTTGGCCAGAAACAAAGTCCCTGAGTATGAATGTATGATTGGTATGATTGTTGTACATTGTGCAAACAACAAGCTTCACCGTATTGTATACAAGATTGTTCTTGTGTAGGCACGTTGACAAGAGGTTTTCATAAGTTGTTTTCTGCTGGATATTTTCCTATTTGTTGGAATCGAGGCGAACTAAAATTAGTGAAAAGGACCCTCCCATGAGTTCCTCATTTAGGTATTTGGCACTATTGCCAGAAATAGGTAAAGTTTTCGAGAAAGTTCTGTACCTCCTGATTAATAATAAACTTGCTTCTAGGCACTTCTTAATGGTTGACCAGTGCATTCTTCACTGGTCATCACTGAGGATGCCACTCTTAGGATGATGAATACTGCTTCCTCCAGTGAATCAAAGTCAAAGTATGTTCAAGGTATATTCTTAGATATATCTGGGGGTTTCAATAATTTATGGTTGCCCTCTGCCTTGTTCCAATTACAGAGGCATGGTTGACATGAAATGAAATCGAAGTGCACTCTAGTTTTTTTAGCGATAGAGCCGTTGTCCTTCATGATGATGACCTGATCTTAGTTTTGTCCAGGCTTTCTCAAACAATGTGCAAAAGGAGAATGAGTGACCATCTGGTAAAGAACACACTGAACTGGTTAAGGCTTTGTCAGACCAGGTAAATTCCTTACTTCTGCTATTTTAGGGTTTAATACTGGCCAGAAGAAGGATATTTCTGGTGGAAAGACTGTCAGTGATTTGCTAAAAACCACTTAAGTCTGTACATTATCAAATAAAACATCTGCTGCATCAACTTCGCAGCAAACTGCTAAGATCCCATTGGAGGTATCTACAAAATAAGCATCACATGGTAGGTGTAATTGGAAGCCTACCAAGCTTCCAAGTCCCCAACCCCATTTCGACGTCTCTTCAGGAATATGGAGACCAATGAAATGCTCAAAGAAGAAAAGCTCTTACTGAAAATTATAAATAGCAAAAAGAAAAACCAAATTGTGTTTGACAAAGAATGTGTACAAAGAGTTTTGTGGATAACAGGAGAAGATTATTTTCATGGATACAACTATTTGAAATGTTTGCGATATCCGTTTTAGTCGTGAGGGAATTGGAATCCTATAAAGGAAGAAAATCTTTTAATACTGTGTCTGCAGGAGACCCGCCTCCGTCCGCAGGATTATGTGTCCTTTCGCGATTACGTCTGAAAAAGATTCCTGAAGTAAGTCGTATTAGCCACCCATATTAACGATAAACACACCTGCATTCACAGTAAATATATTGATGGCATTTGAAATAAATATTAGCAACTATAGATTCAACCAAATTTCGATTTCAATGAGGATGAACTATCCAGTCTGTTTTTCCAGATTCCTGTACTAGCCTAATAATTGGCAATTTCATCGTCCATCAGCATTCTTGGCTCATCGTCATGTACTTCCCGAGGCAGTACAGTTGATTAACTGAGGCAGAAATGAAATCTCTGTTTATTGAACGATGAGTCGTACACATTTATCGTTTATGTCATCTTCATCAAGTACATTTTTGTTCATCGATCCTTGGGTTCAGCATTCCTACTACTACTTTTTAGCTGGCGCAGTTCCCAAAAACTTCTCTTCAAGCGATTGTTATCTCAATCGATAGATCCAGACAAGCAGCTAGGTTGTTCGGAAAGAGGACTGGATCGGATTCAAGGATTCCTTTGGCCAACTTGACAAAAGTGGTAAACTGTTCAAGTTTCGTTTTATCGAGCTTTGGTCCGTTCCCTTTTGGATTACGGTTTATTCGTCCACACGGACTGCCGCTCGTAGAATGTTCGATTCCATCATTCATTCGTGTCCACCAACATGCAAAGTTTACACTTGATAATGCAATTGATTTATTCCTTTAATATCTGCAAAGCCAAGGCGGCTGCTGTTCATTGGTGGGACAAACACTGTAGGAACGCTAAGGGATCACACTAATGGATCATCGTAGAACTTCAGTAATTTCAATCGAAGACCTACAACAGAATTTCTCTGCGCCTTTCGCAGTGAGAGAGCTGACGAGTGTTTCAGTGAGCTAAACGGAAATTGTGGCTGAATTAGGTGGTTATCATTTTTGAGACTACTCCATCATCTGTCGTATGGAAACACGTTCGGACCATGAGTGGATCAGGGCAATCTCCACATCCGATTAGACTGAAAAACAACGGAATCCATGTCACCACGACACTAGATGTGGTGAACACGTTGAAAAATTCGTTTAAGTTATTTTCCCTTACAACGTCGTACTGTCCTGTGTGTATGAAATTTAAGTTGCAGATAGGAATTGTCTACTAGTTATTGGAGGCAGGTAAATAAATTAAACATTGCCTTTTCTTTTGATGACTTAATGTATGCCTAGAATAATTCCCATGACATATCCCCGGATATGATAATATGTATGTTATCACCACAGTATCACCTCAGTATGTTATCTCACCTTCCGAATACTATATTACAACATCTTTTGTCTCCCTATAATAAAATACTTTCTGATCAGTTTTTTGGTTAGAATCATTGGTGAATCCCATATTGAAACCTGGAAAATATATAAAATTTTAGCTGATTTTTCAGTTGCATCTAAAATTTTAGCTACTGGCAAGAGTCTGCTCCAAAACACAATAACACGTCGGGAATCGTATGGAACTGAATTCATCTTTTCTCTGGAGAAAACAAAATAAATTTGCCTTTCCCGGTTGAGGGACATGTTGACCCTTAAGTGTTTTTATATAATGAACCATGTGCCAAGGTCAGATTTTTAGATTGTGGTTTGGCCAACGACTAACGTAATACATTTAAGGAGCTGAAGGTAAAATGTTAAAATTGTAAACTGTTCAAGTTTCGTTTTATCGAGCTTTGGTCCGTTCCCTTTTGAATTACGGTTTATTCGTCCACACGGACTGCCGCTCGTAGAATGTTCGATTCCATCATTCATTCGTCCGCCTTGATGCAGGTGCATTACGTTCAAACCACGTGGTAAGTCTACTAGAGAATGGACTATAGTGAGTGATCCATCTGTTTGTTACAGTCGAAACCAAATGAACTGCTCCTATGGAGTTCGTATTAAAACGCAACGAAACCATCTGAACTTTGACGCGGTGTTCTCCAATTAGCTTGTAAATCGTTATCAGGAACAGCCGAGATATACTGCCCCGTTAGAAATCAGAACTTAGAGCCTTTTCTTGGCTCTAAATACACAGTTATCTCCCGTTTGTGCTTTATTTAACGTTATTACCTTCCTTGGCGGCCTTATTTAGTAAATTACTAGTCATCATCATTGTTTTCGTCGCGGAGCTTTATCCTATTAACAAGGCTTTAAATATAATTAGTCCAACATATGGACACGTACTTGGTAGTTCATATTCCATGAGTTCCTTGCGAGCGATTAGTGACATGCACTCCAGATACCCTGTCCATGGTATAAAATTTATTGTATTTTAAATGTTAGCAAAATACAAGTGTAAGCTTTTGCTGACAGTCATCCCATCGGTGGCATACTGAATATAACTGCCACCTCAGAGGAGACAGTTTTGTAGCTCAGTTCTGTTGAACTGGAAATTAACATTTTAAAATAACTGTGTGCACTTCAAATCTGAAACAATGATCACTTTTGTTTATATTAATGAGCATAAACAGAAACTTAAAACTTTCTTTTTTTTTTTAACAGAGGTTAAAACCTCTGATAATATGAAAGCATTTGTTCATCCAGCCAGCATTGAAGACAGATTAGAATTTGATTACTCTGACTTTTAACCTTAACAGTTACTTTTATGATCTTTCAGGAGAAGAATAGTTGATGATCAGCATTACTAACTACAGCAGTAATAAAAATAATAATGATGGTAAAGTAGTATTCTAGTAACAAGCACAGAACAGAAAAGAAATATTAGAAAGTCAGAATACTTCAGTTTATAAATTAGTAGACCAGAAGATTTATAAATTAGTAGATTAGACTAGATATGTACGATTATATTACTAAATATATATATATATATCAACTAAATATGTATTAATATTAAGCTATACAGCATCAGACATAAATCATGTTCTCATGTAAATAAATAGAAATACTGAAAAAAGTGTTTTGTGGAAGAATAAAAATGTAGACTTTCCTGAATTTAAATACAACCTGGAAACAAGAACTACTTTCATCATTATTAGAGATCAATACATTGTTTCCAATCATCAAATATTTATTGAAAAATTAATTTTCAGTTACATTTGCCAATGGAACAGATTTATATAGCAATATGAAAAAGCTTAGTAATACTAGACAGCCATGGAATTCTTCAAACAGAAATATTCGTCGTGAGGAAGTGGTTCTCTCCTGATTGCGAATAGGACATACAAGAGCCACCCACACACGGGTACCTGATGTCAGGTGAGAATCCTCCACTCTGCGTTAGATATGACTGCCGCTTAACTATACGCCACATACTGTTCGATTGCGTACGTTATGCAGCCTTACGTTGCAAAATTAAATTACTTAATAACTTTTGTCTTTACACCCTTCACGGATTTTGTCGAAATTTTATATTTTATTTAGGTTTATATTTTAAACAAAGTTTTATTTTATTTTATTTTTACATTTTTACTTTTAATTATGATTATAGTTATAAGATTTCTGTGATATTAGTTTTAAGTTTTAGTGATTTTTTTTTTTTTAGTTTTAGATTTTAGGTAATATTTAATTTTAATGTAGTGGTTAGGTTTCAGCTTTTTGCCTTATTCTGTGATATTAGTGGTAAATTTATAGTCAAATAGTTTTTTATTTATTTCTTTACACCAATTTATTTGTAATTTTAATTTAGCTTTAAGTTTTAATTTTATTAAAAATTTATTTATTAAAAATCTTATTTAATCCGGGCGATAATAACGCTTCGGCGTTGTTCGCCCTCCCTCCTCCCCCTCCAAAAAAAAAAACAAACAACAATACTAGACAGCAGTATATTTGATGAAAAAAACTTTCTAGAAATGTTTGTTATTTGTACTCTGTAACAGTTCTCACAAAAATTCATGGTTTTTGGCTTAATATATTTGGAATTAATTTCATTAGAGAGACAACTTCTCAAAGATATTTTTTGAAAACTTTTGAAATAAAACTATTTTATTATATAAAGAAAAGGATGAATGCTATCCTCTTCATAAGAAGTATTAGAATTTCCAAGGTTACTGTCATCAGAATCACCAGTGTCACTTTCACTACGTTCTTGTTAAGAAATAATAAACAATTCCATAGTATTATAAACAATACGGTCTTATTGTCCATATTCATCTTCTGTTTCCTTAACTTTATCAAAATGTACCTTCCAATTTTTTTTTCTTTTGTTTCAATCACTTTCTTTTCACATAGCCTTTGAACATCTTTGATATAAAAAGGTTATGTTATGACTTGCTACATGTCCTTTAACTTCTGATCAAATCATTTCAATATGATTTAAATCCAGATGGGATGGACGTAGTCAGAGAATGTCATGACCTTTTATTTGTAGAAGTTCACCAAACCCATAGGCAATAGGCTTTTCTCTATTTCCTTTTACCAGTTCATGTAACTGTAGTTTCAGTATCAAGTAATAATGAGGAACAGAATGCTTCTACAACCACTTAATCACATTTTCTTTTCTTAAATTGTGAAATTGGTGATTTTTCTAAAATTGTCCTTTTAGAAAGGATGCATTGTCAGAAATGCATTATAGTGAATTGTCAGAATTATAGTGAAGGTTTGGAATTAATATCTTTTCCACCCATTTTAAGTAATTTCATTTAATCTCTGTAATCACCCTCATTTAAACTTGCTTGCCAAGTTAGTGAGTTTGGTATAAGACCCATTTCTCCTTCAGTGTGTTTAGTCTGCTGCCTTTTGAAATAAGCTAATTCAGCTCATCACCTGACTCACTATACCATGATTTATTTGTAATGTGAGAAGATAGAGTTTATGAGTTATCAAGGTATAGTATTGTCCTATTTTCGGTTCAAAATTTTTTTACAGCAGTCAGATACTGATTATGCTTAAATTTTATGTTATGATACACAGCAAGAACTTCCTGTTATTTTTGGTTTTTCTTTATCTAAAACCCGGTTCTGTTATTATTTTTCTCAACCTCGTCTCCCTTCTTGAAAACCTAATGGATCTTAAAGCACTAACATTATCTTTTTCACCATCTGCAGACAATTGTATCTTGTTTGGGCATTAATGTTATGAGTGTCACCATTGAAGAGACTGGTGTAAGAAATCCAGAGGATGTGCATAATGGAGGGCAAATTCAAGCTATGAAAAAAAAATTATAAAATTTAGTAATAATATTACAATAAAATTTCATCATAATTCACCCCCTCCCACCAACAAAAAAGAAATCTTAAGTAAGTTTTTATTGGTTGTACATTTCATAGTGAAATTTTTTTAATTTCTTCCATTAACACAGTAAAGAGAGAAATCAAAAACATTCTCTCATGAAGTGATTTTAAAGTGGGAGAGCAGAAAATATAAAAAAATACTGATTTTTTGAATTTTTATAATTTTCTTTGGTTTATTTAAACATAATGGTAGGTAAGTTTGCAATAAAATTTCATCATTAATTATCTCCACTCCAAAAAAGAAATCCTAGGTAACTTTTTCATGTGTAATTATTTTTCCATTATAGTGCCACAAAAGTATTAGAACTTTGCTGTTAGATTTTTTTCTGTTAAACTGAATTATTTCTGTCCACATACTACATTTTGTTTATTGTAGGCATTGCGGTCTATAATTATGTCCTATGTCTATAATTATATCAGTCTATATTATGGAACTGTGGTCATAAAACCATTAAACTTATAGTGGTTGTAATGTTTGCTCGTTACTACAGACTATTTTGTCAACATAAACATTGGAAAACTCACTATAAGATGTGTTGTTTTTGATCTTCATCATCAATATCATCTATAAACTCTTGTGTCACTGCATCTGATAAAATAGTAACAACTACTGCAAAAAAACTAACAACAATTGTTACGACAATGGTAATGACATCTGCAACATCAACCAGTACCAAAAGTTCATCTTTTTCATTCCCTATTGGCCCATTAACTCCAACTCTTGGTTCTGGCACCAAGGTGATGACAGTAACACCAAAAAATCCATCAATGACATCAAATCCTACTTATTTAAGTGCAAACACACACACACACACACACACACACACACACACACACACACATAAGTAACGATCACATCAACTTCAACATTTTCTAAGATCATAGCTGATAAATACAATATTAATGGGTAAATATTCCTCCACACATTGATGGTTCACTCTGCAAGTAATATCTTTAGTAGTTAAGAGAAAAATTTTAATTATTTTATTTAGAAAGTAAATTGTTTTTAAAAATTCATGTAAAATAATATTACATCTATTTTTTTATTATAAATAAAATAGATAATTTTTATTAACAAAAAGATATTTTTCAGACTTTCATAAAGGTTTTAAATATAAACTGCATTCTTAATAAATTGTTTATTCTTCAAATATGATAAGGAATTCTGGATTTCAAACTGGAACTCTTTAATACCAGGCCATTTTTTTAAGTTTATTTAAAAGAGCTATCATATTCATTATATAAAATTATTTTTAAATAAGAATATGGATTTAAGTAAAGCACACCAATGTCATTTTGCATGAAATTAAGGGTTTTGGTTGCCAAAGAAAATTTATTAACATAGCCTGCTAACAAACTGGAAGGAATTTGTAAAGAATTGAACACAAAAAATCTGATGTAGACCCTACATGACTTCTTTGTACACCTATTAAATTACATTACACATTTTTAAAAGTATATAAAGTTTTATTTTACTAATAACTTCCGATTTTTTTTTTTATTATTATTTACTGTAATTTTTTTTCACAATCAGAAGTTAATTATTAATAAATCAATATATCTAAATTTAAAAAAAATAAATAAATAAATAAATGAAAAAATAAAAAGGAAATGAAGTCAGATTCGAACTAATGTGCCCTCCCCTTGTAAGATCCAAATGTTTTATTAATTAAGATTTTATTTGGGTATAACTCTGAAACAATGAAAATAATTACCACTTATGATATACACTGAAAAGCTTTCAATGAGGGCTTATTACTGTAATTAAGAAAAAGTTCAAAATACTATTTTTTGGGGATTTCAGAATTTTTTTGGACACTTTTGGTCCAGTCAATTGAAATCAAAAGGGAAGGTGCACAACTAGATGTTATTAACAGTCTTAAATCCAAATTTCAACATTCCATGGCTAATCGTTTTTGAGTTATGCAAGGTACATACTATGTACAGACATCATACTGAAACTAGTCAAAATGGGTATATCTGCTAAAATTTGATAACCAAAATTTTTCATGATTACAATAATTCCTTATTTAAAGTATAAGAAAGTGAAAAGTAAAGTAGACATCCTTAAATTATCTAAGCACAATTAATCATATAAAATGATAATCCATTTTTGATTTTGCCTAATTTTCTTTGTTGTAGTACAAGGTTTTTATAAAAATTATTATAACTCCCCAAATATATATTGAAGTCCACAAAATAAATTTATA
>JAAAKQ030480923.1:3625-19238 GCA_010016005.3 Zanna intricata
AACTTAATGCAAATTCGTTGTTCTGTTCTCTCCGATTTCCAACGATTACAAAATCCGACGAACATGAACAAAGTACTCTAAACCAAGACGAACTGTGCACGAACTAATACGTTCTGTTGATAATGGATGCTGGATAGTTCGGGAGAAGTTACTGGTTACGCCTGTACCTCACAGAGTTCGCTATAGAGTTGGCGTGGAGATTTGAAAATAGGTGGAATTTTTTTTAGGACACACCTCGTATTCCAAGTTCACGCAACATTATATTATAAACA
Source organism: Zanna intricata (assembly GCA_010016005.3). Lineage (NCBI taxonomy): Eukaryota > Metazoa > Arthropoda > Insecta > Hemiptera > Fulgoridae > Zanna > Zanna intricata. Next base: position 3,898 of record JAAAKQ030480923.1, read on the forward strand.
GTTTTATAACGTATTTAAAAGCTATCCGTGCTTGTTTTCAGTCTCTTTAACTTTTTTTTTGATTGATGAATTAATTCACTTAAAAAGCTTATAAAGAAGCTTTATGCGTGGGAATATAAAAATGGAAATTTGTAGCGTATGAAAAATGCCGTGCTTGACGGGATTTGAAACCTGGACTTATGGATGAAAGCTACATTAACTTCTGCCATAGTGTTCAGAAATATTTTTCTTTCAAATATTTAAACTAATTTTTTAAATATTCAAAAATTCCTAGAATATCTGGCCAGTTAAAATAGCTTTTTCATTTGTTTGTGCAAGTTCTGAAAACTAGTATAGAACTTTTATAATAAATTGTTTGATGAATCCCCAACTAGGTATGAAATGGTATCAAAAAGTATTTCGATATATCAAATAACTTGTGTTACATTATTATTCCAGGATTACAATTTTAGACTTTATGCAGTTTCTACTTTAATCCAATATCTTTTAATCTTTAATGCCAAATGTTCCACTACCATTAGAAGTAAGCTTATTTGGTGTCTCCTCCTACTAATCTAAGTACATTTGAATTATTAAATCATCTCCATAAAATTATACCAGTAATTTAATATGGTAAAGCACTTTATCAAAAAAACTTATGACTACATTTCTTCTTTTTAACAAATATGTCATACTGAAGCTTACTTGTGACTAACCATTGTTGTGAACACTGGTTCTGCTGTGGGAGATCAGGAATATCCATTATCGATCAAAACATACTGTACTTTCTCATAATTATTACTTTATATTATTAATTATTTCCTAATAATTTAGATTATTGTCAAAGTTCTTACTTATGCTTGCTTTGGTCATTATAGTTTGTATTAAAATGTGCATAATACACAGTTTTATTTACTAGTATAAAGTTTCTTTGCTATTTTCTTTTCATTATAACCTTAGTGAAGTTCAAGTGACAAATTAAGACTATTCATATCGGATTTATATAATACAAATACATAATAACTTAATGTAATTAAAAGTCACAACCAAACATTAGAATTATACTTCAGAATTAATCTAAAAAAATAAATCTTCAAATGGTAACCAATATGTTACTCTAAGTGTCTGAAGAAAGGAAAGTAACTCACATGATAAATAAATACATTATTATTTGAGTTTCATCATTGTTTCTTATATTGTTATATTACTACTTTATACTGTACAAAGAAGTCAATGGAAAACCACTAGAATAATGGGTACTCCACATTTCCTTCCTAGTATAGTTGGTTTGGAATCCTTGTTTTTCTTGAGAATTTAAAAGTGAATTGAAATCTAATATAAGGTTTTTTACAACCATTATGAATGCAGTAAACTGGTTTAATTAATTTATTTTTTTGAGTTTTTGCTTTTAGGTTTTACTTAGTAAAAATTTAATTTATAAGTTTTAGTTTTTCTTTCCCCACTTTCCACACATAGTTTTTTTTTATGTCACTCGTAGTTTGAAATAATGAAATATTTTCTAAAATTTTTAACTTTATCAGCCTAAGAAAAATCTGATTATTATTATTATTACTACCATCATTGTTGGTTTTATACCAAACCAACAATGAAACCTGTAAGTTTCATTCTAACTTATAGTTCATATTTTTATATTCGGAAATCAAATATTTTCATAAATTTTATTTAACATGTGTTAGATTAAATAAGTTTTTTTACTTCCTAGTTTTTTAAGATGTTAAAGGGTTGTATATGTATTAAATAATTTTTTAAAGAAAATCTATTTATTTGGAGAATAAAAATAGAGTATTTTCTATAAAGTTATATCCAAAACGGCTTTATTTTCTTACCGTCGGCTTTCTTTTAAACAGATATTAATACAGATAACAGATATTAATTATTTTGCCGGCCTCCATGGCGCGATAGGAAGCGTCTTGGTCTTTCATCCTAGAGGTCCCGGATTCGAATCCCGGTCAGGCATGGCATTTTTACACACGCTACAAATCGTTCATCTCATCCTCTGAAGATATACCTAACGGTGGTTCCGGAGGTTAAACAAAAAAAAAGAAAAAAAAAGACAAAGATATTAATATTTTGAGAACAGATTGATATATCCCCCTAAAATTCGATATTTTAACAAACATTTAATCCGTGTTTAATCCAATATTTTGTACTAAATAAATAAATTTATTATTTTAAAATTTTCCAAGTTCCTAAATAACTGCCATTCAATTTTTAATCATATCTTTATAATCATTAGATTATATTTTATATTAAATTCTTAAGCATCTTATTCTGAACAAAACTTATACTGGAGAATAAGACGCTTTTAAATTAAAGGATCTTATTTTCTTTATTTAAATACCACTTCAAATTACGATGAAATTATTATAATATATTGACTACGGAATTCCAGAAGGGGAATTACATCCTTTTCCTTCCTTCACGAGGAGTAGAGTAACACATTTCCCGTTTGGTAACCCGTTTCCAAAACATTCTGTGCAACATTTTATGTATTGATCAGAATAAATTATTTATTTATTTATTCATACTGAATTTTTAAACAGAATTTGTTTCTCGCATAATGATAAAGAAAATATTATTTAAAAATAACGGGCGGTAAATTATTTATCGTTGATATAAAACTGCAACTTTATTATAGGGATAAATGTAAAAAAAAATTTACGAAGTTATGAGCCTTTCATCCATGTAACAATCCGTGTATAAAAAGTGTGGTTCAGTGTAAATATTACATTCGTAATAATTAGCCAGTAGTCAGAATCACCTGTATGCAGGTATTACTATATGTAGTGTAATTTACATGTACAGGTGCTGATCTATAATTAAATGTTAATTAATTAAAATTAATAATTTTATTATCCCGGCGAATATAGCTATAACTACAATAAAGGGGAATGTATGATGATCGAGTCAAAAACAGGATATCGGTTTTTTTGCTAATTTTATTTTTTAGGGTCAAATAGTTCATCTAAACAAAAAAAAAAAAATTAAATAAAAAAAATATTTGTGTGTGCAAGTTCGTATGTGTTTCACACTGTTTTTTTTGTTATATCTCAGGATTGGCCTAACCGATCTATTGAAATTTGGCTTAAATATTTTTATATATATATAAAATTATATATAAGTATGTATATAAGAATTTAAAAAAAAATTCGTTCAGCGAGTGGAGGGATATTACAAAAACCAGTTTCAATTTTCTTCAGAGGCACTTAAGGAAAAACGTACCGCGGGAAATTTTTTACCTACATTGCTTATATAAATAATAAAAAAATTATTTTTCAGAAATCAACTCCCATCTCTTAAAATTGAAATTATGATTTTTTATCTTCCTTCGGTTTTAATATGCGTTTTGTTTTTTGTTTTATATAATTTTTGTTACATAATGCTATCAAATAATGTTTACAGTATTCCAAAATTATAGACAGCGGATCTTAAGTATAGAATAGTTTTTGAAAATGTTTAGTTTCTTATTATAGCCTTTATTGGAGGATGTTAGATTAGAGAAAATTTAAGCAAATACTTTAAAGAATATATAGAGTTTATCACGAAGTTCTCCAAGGACTTTCTACTTTACTCGAGAAAATAATGAAAAAAGTTCATATAAACATAGGTCCTAAAATTCTTCGTTTGGGAGTTACGGCTAGTGAAAGATTTCGCTCGGGTTTTGCCACCCGGTGAAATGAAGTCATACTAAACTTTTTAGGACGTTAAGAGAGTAGAAGTTTTGATTTTTTTTTACGATTTCTTCTCGCAATTTTCGGGAAACTACTACAATCTTCGAGGAACTACTAGGTTCACTACCTAGTATTCGTACTAGCCAAGAACGATCTGTCCAACTTGACGCTATTATTGATAAAATTATATTGGATGCAGTTCAGTGTAGTTCACACGTCGGTACCCGACGTCTTTCAAAATGGATCGGAGTTTCACATTCGATGGTTTCGAGGACACTTAAAAAAGTTTCATCCTTACCATAAACAGCCAGTTCACTATCTACACTCTGTAGATGGTCCTATTCGCTTGGAGTTCTGCAAATGGTGGAATACAAATCGGAAACTCTACAGTTTTGTTTAACGATTAGATAAATTTCATTCGAGATGGCGTCAACAAATTATGCAATGTTAATACATGAGCAGAAGTAAATCCTCATGAAAAGATTTTAATTCCGATTTGGCGTGCGGTCTTCTTCACAATCAGCTGTTTCGACCGTTCATATTATTTAAATGTTGAGATCTGCTTGCACTTTCTTGAAGAAGAATTGCCGCAGCTGCTTAAGGATGTTCCTCTAACGCTGAGACGCAAAGTATACTTCCAGCCGCCATGGCGCGCTTCCCCGTCTTCTCATGTACCGTTTCTACTCACTTTAATCACCATTTCCCTGAGAAATGGAGCTGTCAGGTCCACATTCCTGACCACCAAGATCGCCTTATCTGACAGCTTTAGATTTATGTTTCTGGGGATGATGAAAAATATTGTATTCAAAACAAAAATAGATTTTCATGAGGTCTTCATTATGGATGTAGCTGAGTAACTTAAGGACTGACCTCAAGAACTAAAAAGAGTAACAAAAGTAGTGCAGAATCTTGGAACGAAATGTGTTGAAAATGGCGGGTTCATTTTCGAACATTTATTACAAACTGGTATGTATAATGTAATTTGGTACCTAAGTCAGTTTTCTTATAGTGTTCAAGTAAAACCGACTGCGAGACAAGTGTTCAGACAGCCGATTCACAAGCATCTCCTGTAAATCCTGATGCATAACAAAACTTTGCGACGAAGTAACCACGTGCTATTATAATTTACAAAAATAACACATATTTTAGATTTGAATAATTTAAGACATGTTAAATGATCAATACGTATTTCTTACCTTAATCGGCACATCTGATGGAACCCGTGAATTTTTTATTCATTAAAGTTGTTTATCTTTACGTAGTTTCCTTGAGTTACGAAATTAACAGTAAAATTTCACTAACACTCTAGATTAAATTTCTATGATAATAAAAATAATTAATAAATCCAATTCAGTTTTCCTCATTTGGCGAATGAGGAATTGGACTACGGATTTGGAGAAATCCGTAGTCAGTTTGTGTTAAGAGGTACAATGAGTGGCTCAAATTTGTTTCTGTTATATTATCCAATTCCCAGTAATTTGGTTCAACAGTATCTGTTACGTTTTTTATACAGTTTTTCCATTCCTGCTGGGCCGTTTTATCGATGGTTTTTAAGCATTAATTTTTAACATCAAAAAGAGTATTTTCTGATGCTACGTAAATTCTGATTTCTGGAATGGATCGCCATAGGATTTTGTAAGTGAAGACATTTGTATACTCCCAAAATACAAAGGACTTTGAATACAAAGGAATATAATAATAATTCATTGTAATATAACAATATACTGTAGTTTAGTTAAATTTTCTTTTAATTTAATACGCTAGATCCTATTGAAGCGGCCCAGAAAATAATTGGCTTCAATAGAATCTTTCGAATTATAAAAATATGAATCTTCGAGATTAATAAAAAATTTATTATGACAAAAATTTATATTTGGCTGATAAATATTTTCAATATTCTAGACGTACAATGTTATACTTTTCTCAATATAATGTTCAGAATAAGCAACACTTCGCCCAAAAATAAAATAAATAAGACTATTACATCAATCAATGTCTCCGACTTTTCTTACTGCACTGCGTCAGTAGTATCACATTTAACTAAACATGTAGGGGCAAATTATTTATCTTATTACTGAAATATATAAATTTTTAAACTTAAACATATCTAGAATTTAATAGGCCTATAACACACTACTTTTATGTAAACAGAGCATACGTAAAGATAAATATGTTCTGGTATAAATATCAATATAAAGTTTTAATACTGTAAACAGATACTGCAGATTAATACTAAAATATTATTTACAGTGCCAATACATTTTTACAAAAATACTTCAGTTTTTACTTCCTTGTGCGAAGTAAAGGAAGTATTGTGATCGTGAAAAATGTCGGTTTTCAGATTTCAATGGAAATATATCATCCCTGTTTTGACCATCTTTGAATCCATATTGACTAGTTTTAGCATAACCTTTGTACGTATCTCCCATAACTGAGAAACGATAACACCTAGTTGTGCACCTCCTCTTTTAATTGCAATCGACTGAACCAAACGTGTCCAAAAAAGCTGAAAATCCCAAACAATTTGAATTTTGGACTTTTTCTTAAGTGCAGTAATAAGCTCTCACTGAGAGTTTTTCAACGATATATCATAAGTAGGACTTATTTTCATTGGTTCCAGAGTTGTAGCCAGATAAAATTTTAATTAATGAAATATTTGGTACTTACAAGGGAAGACACGTCGGTTTGACTCAGACTTCACCTCTTTTTTGTTTTTTAAAGATTTGTTTTCTTTCATTCTTTTTTTAATTTAATTATATTGATTTATTAATAATTATTAACAAATTGATTGTAAAACAAATTTTACCGTAAATAATGATTCAATAATAACAATAAAAAAATATGACAAAAAAATTAGAAGTTATTAGTGAAATAAAATTTTATGGACTTTTAAAAATGTGTATGTATAATTTAATAGGGATTATTACATATTTGTATATGCAATAGAGTTGATGAAACATGTGATTATTTAATTTTAATTGAAAATTATAATTTAGAATCGTATTATTTTTTAATTTTAGTACAAGGAAGTATGTGGTGTCCACGTAAGATTTTTGTCTATCTGATTTATAAAAATAATGGAAAAATTATGCTCACTCATAATAACATATAAATTGATATATGAAAATTTTTTTTAGTTGCAACAAGCAATTTCTTTAAGTACTATAACAGTTATCGATACTCATGGACACAATGGAGATACACACATTTGCGGATCTAGAGCACCGTACGGAAAGCGAAAAGGTGCAGTACACTTTTATACTTAATATAAAAGTGAAAAATACCTTAACAGTAACTATAAAGTATTGAACTGAACTGCACTGAACTGAACTGAACAATACATATTGTTCAGTTCAGTTCATAAAAAAGAAAAAAAATTATATATATAAATGAATATACAAAACATCTTTCTTTTAACTATACATTAATATTTTTGAAATTTAAATTTACATAAAGACGAAGTAAAGTTGTTGGTGTTCGTAATGTACGTTGTTCTATTACGTACAATATTAATGTCTAAAAAAAAGTGTGCGAGGTGAATGCAATTAAAATGAAAATAACTTTTTTAAAAACAATATTACAGGAAAAAACAGAAAAAAGAGATAAAAAAAATTATTTCTATTAATTTTAAAATTACATTTAAAAATTGTCAAAAATCTTATTTCTTCCTGTTATATCTTATTTTAGTGTGAATTAGGAAATTATAAAATACGTATGATTACACACATTTAAAGTTCTGTATGCAGCTTTTTCAAAAATTTAAACAAATAAAATAAAAATTTAATTACATTTTGCAATAAGAAAAGATGCTATTCCCGATCATCAGATGTGTTTTCAGAAGAGGGAAATTCCATTATTGAACAAACACATCGAATTATTGGCGTTATTAAGAATTATTTGGAATGGAATGAGTCTGCAGCAGGCCTTTGACAAGTTTTGGTTACGTCGTCATCAAGTTGTAGTCGATACTGCTTCAACCATTCTATTTAATACTTCGTAGCTACCTGCATGTTCGTAAGTTAGAAGTTAGAGAGAAATATACTTGTTGCATAAGTTTGCGATTAAATGAATATGTTTTGTAAAATTTCGTGTCTGAAATAAGTTTTAGTAGGGTGGTGAAAAAAAAAAATTCATTACTTGGTTTTTATAACGTTATTAATGAAATGTAAAATAAATAAATTAATAAAGTAATTAGTAAGTAATGTAGGAAATATTTGTACACCAGAATTGCGAGCGTAAATGAGACAGCGTATCTGATTGCTTTACTAATTTATTATCCAGACCATCAGACGACAAGTTTATATTTTTCAACATCCTAACTCTCTCGACTTTCATAAGCTCGTAGATTTATTCAGTGGGTGCATAGTTTTGCCAAAATTTCCCGTTTTAAAATTAATTTTACGAATTGTTTAAAAACTAAAAGAGATATTAGTAGTTTGCTGCGTTGTTGGTGCAGCGAGAATTTTATTGGGCGATGTAGAGACTGATGTAGTTTTCGGTAAACCATTCTTAGCATTTCCACCAAAACTATTTTTCTTCCTACCTGCACTCAAAGATGCAATAGTAGAAGTGAGAGGGCTTTTACTTGTGGTCCAATAAAAATTGCAACAATTTGATCAGTTTCTTGCACGATGCATACTCGTTCTATTTTTTTACTGTTAGAAAAAGCTTGTAAAACACTAGCAGGGGGATATACTGGATTCCTCATGTTGAGAGATTTTTTTATATTTCCGATGAGCCACAGGAAAAAATAATTTTTGCTCAATACAGATCTTTAATATAGCTGTTCCTCCTTATGAACAGGGCATTCTCGAGATTTCGATGAATATGAGTTGTCACAATTACTTCATTACTTCAATCACTTTTCAGCTTCTGTGCTATCATCCTATACAGCTACAATGCGCACAAACTTGGTGCTTAGTGCAACCAATTTTGTTGTTACCAAAATCCTGACAATGAAAGCAGCGTCTCGGGTTTAGAATGTATGGTCTCACACGGATAGACAGGTAGCTAATTTTTATTCTCTCAGGAACGTTGGAGCAGAAAAGGTTAAGATAAGTGAGAATACTGGGACATCAATACAATTTTCCTTCCATATGATCCTCTACACGGAAGTGATAGAATGCGGCACCAGCTTCAAAGATTTCTGATAGTTCAATATCAGCCAAGTCTCAGAAAAAATTCCCTTGTCGGAATTTAGCGAGTTATGTGGCTCTACTAATACTTTATCTTTCCCTGTGGTCTAAGGCTAAGAGCTTCTGATTTTGTTTTTTATTACCTACCTCGACTAACAGGGCATCACTCCTAAGTTTTTTAATGGATTTTGGACAGCCACAAGTTACTGTACACACTTGTTTGGAATGGAGAAACGTTCGCCAAGAATTTACCTTCTTGGTTACATTTCACTACAAGGAAACGGATATTAAATTGCTTGGCACACTCTGTTACATCTCTCGTTCCCTTATCGTTCGATACATCTCCGGCTGACAACGTCAGTCAAAGAGTTTTCAAACTCGTGGTTTCTTTTTTGGTCTTTTCAAATCGTCCAGCAACCACCGAAGTATTAATTATTTGAACTGACATACGCTTCCCACAAGTACCGGTGAAGGGTCATATTATGGACAACCCTAGAAGAACGCGCACGTACTGGAGCTAGGTCTTCATACAATTGGGTTCATCCTCGTGTCCAGAGGACATTGTTTAAGACTTACTATGTAGAGCCATCCACCTATCGTCACGATAGTTTTCACCTTTTGTTACCGTTGCGTTTCGTAACTATTCGAATGTAAGTGTGAGATGAAATGTTGTAAAATATTTCTGTATAGTTATGTAAGGGCTTATGTTGTAATTTAGGTAGTGTTCTTGGTGTTGCATCTGTGTTCAGTTAAAGTGTTCTGTAACGGAAGGAAACATTGCAGACGCTAGGGCTGTGGGACGCCAACCCCTAAAGTTTCCCCGTCAGGGGATATTATAAAATTGCACCTCTCCCGAGAAATGAGTCCCGTATCGCCCTTATGTAGGCTATTTGATAACTGGTAGTGAGAATAGATACTCCTCGTTAGGATGTTGAAAACTTTTTTCAAAGCGCTATGATCGACCGTTAACGAGATATTTGGAATTTTATCCAATATTCCGATTCAGAATATTTTGAGTCGCTACTGCTTACATTTATAAATACACAAAAAATAAATGTATCTATTTATTTAATTAAATACATTCTCTATCTCGTACGCGCACATATGCACTCGCATATCCTAAGATTATACCATCCTGCACTTTATTCCGTTGCATTTAACCCATCAGTTGCCGAGATATATGTTAGGTCAGTACAACCAAAAGCATTACGGTAACAGCGATAATTAATAATTAAAATAACAATATTATCTTTTGATACTAAGGTACTCAAATCATTTGTTTCTATTACTATCCACATTTATTTATCTGCTTTCAACTGTGAAATCATTCATTATGTGATTAAACTATAATTGTGTTAGCATTCTTCCTCAATTTAAATTTTGAGAAAATAAGTTTCAACAGCTTTTTTAATAAATATTTTAGTTTGAGGAAAAAATCATTTTCTTTTTAAATTTATACATTTTTAAGGTAAAAAGTATAAAATGGCTTTAAACTTAATAATCATATTTCATTTTCAAGTACTTAAGTTTTTTTAATTTATTTTTTACTTTATCTTTCTTATTCACATCTTTCTTTATTTAAAAACTCTTCATTATAACCTCTTTTTTATAGACTAGTCTAAAAAGGAAAATTACTTTATTTTAGGAAATATATTATCCTCATCTCGTTGGGCCTTGTGGAGATGTTTATTGTTCACTAATTGAACAGATTGCAACATATAGATTAGGAACATAAAATAAAATTTATACAAAAAAAAAAATTATATATATCCTAAAGTTATATATATATATATTTAAATACTTGTAAATAAATAGACAGTTAATATATTTGTTATAAGTAAGTAAAAATTAAAATTTAGTTAATGAAAAATTTATAACTACGGATATTTGAGAGATCTTCTTTGGCTATAACTTTTTTATTATGATTTTTCATTAATTTTTGACAGCGATACTTTTTTACTTTTACTTTCTTTCAAATAAATAAAAAAACTCCTTTCAGTATTAATTATTACTGAATTATAATAAAGTGTCAAACACTGTTAATTTTGTTACAGACTATTTTCAGTTCAATATTTACATAACTGTTTCTTCATAAATAAACTCGCCTTATACATTTAATTCTCTGAAAATATTGTTCAATCTTTGAACCTTTAAAATTAATTTTATGCTTTACGATTGAGTCAAGTCAGACATAAATAAATATTTACTTATTTCTAAGAAACTAGAAATTTAGCATACCTTCATTGTTACACAGATCAATAAATAAATATTATGGAATATCTAACAAAATTAAACAATAAAAAATATTACCTTATAAATTTTTTTTACATCTATTTTTAACCAGATTGTCTGCGGTTAAACGGAAGGGATTTGACGGGAATTTTATAGCCAGATTTCCTTCCTGGCGACAAGCTACTGAGTTAAATAGATAACAGATTTTTAGAGTGTAAAAAATACCATGCCTGACCGGTACTCAAAACCGGAAGTTCCGGTTGAAAGGGGGAGATGCTATGCAAAAGTTTCGTTGACCTCTGTTGCGAGATGAGCTGTAGTGTAATCCGTTAACTAAAATACTTTTAATTTAAAAAATAAATATATGTATTCAAATAAAGAATAGTACTAGATAAGTAATAATTTATGTGTAACTTTTTCTATTTTCTCTGTTATCTGCTCTCTAGCTAAAAAAAAAAAATGTTTAGATACTGAAACAGAGATAGAATTTATATGCGTTAGAGGTATAAAAAATGAATATAGCTTTTATGATTTGTGTATTGTTAGAAAAGGGAATCATTAATAAAGGAAATTGCATAATTACAACAAACCGATGATGAAAAAATATTTTTACAAATTAATTAATTAATCATTTTCGATCATTTATGCAGATTACGGTCTTTTAGATCACAATTATAAATTGCAATCGTATCATTTATTAATGTAAACACGCGACGAGAAAATGAAAACTCTATTCTTTTAAAAGGGTGAAAAAATTTAACTAGAAATTTGAAAATATTATTGTTAGAAACAGATTGTGAAAATATTAATAAAATTAGCTTTAATGAAAAATTTAACAATTTTTTGATGCGATTCAGGAGACTATCATTCTAGCTTCCTCTTTATAAAAAAAGAAAAGGTTCAAATATAAAAAAGAAAACCCCATGAATTAACGCTCTTAATCAGGTGGATGGGACATTTTTTTTCCAGTATTTGAAACAAGAAAATAATATTGATCCCTCGTCAAAGTAATTCTCTAGAATGGTTTTGTTGATTAATTAATATTTATATTTTCCGTCAGTACCCAGGAAATTTAAGCTTATATTTCAAGTAAAAAGAGTAAAATCTCTTTGTGTTTTAATTAAGCTGTCAGTATTTTAAAAGAAGTCTTAGATGAAACTATTGTTATCCCTCTTACAGAATTAATAAATGAATGTTTATAAAACGGAGTATTTCCCAGTTGCTTTAAAATTTCCTTTTGTTAATATCCTCTTTCGGAAAGGATAGGCATTTAATGTACAAAATTATAGGCCAATTTTTTGTTCTTATTTTTTATTGTTTTTGAAAAATCATTTAAAAAAAAAAAAAAAAATATATAATACATCAACAAACGTTGGGCAAGATCTTAGGAATAAGTTGTCTACTGTCGCATTCATTTTCCAGTCTTTGAAAAATATCCTAAGTAGAATAGATAGTGGGCATTTGAGTGGAAAGTGGCGTTTATTAAAAAGGTAAAAGACGAGACCCGGTCTCCAGGGGCGGATGTTGGGGACAGCATAGACGGATCGTACTTTGTTCAAACTTTTATTTTATTGTCTTGAGAGGTTTCATTGGATGCCTGTCTTTCACCTCATTTTTATTCTGTACAATTTACTTAATTTCATTATTTAGGAAACTAACTGTAAATAAAACAGTATACAAAAAATATTGATTTCTAAAATATTTTTTACACATTACTTAATCGAATACTGAAGTAAAATTGAAATTGTCGTTTATGGTAAAACTTATATTTAATATTTTCAAAACACACAAACTAATGAAGACAATTTGACATTGAAAATTATATTTGTGTAATAATTTTCTGAAAGTTGCCTTTAGGTTTTTTAATTATTTTAAAACATTAATACTCCAAAAAATATAAATGTATTATGCTTGGCAATTTGCTTTTAAACTATTGTAACTTTTTTTGTGTATTTAGGAAATAAATATTTATCGTGAGAAAAAAGCACTCAGTTGTACATAAAATTAAAGATACAACTTCAAAATGTTTAACATACTGACTTCTTAAAAGTACTATTTCTCGAATGAATGAGTAAAAATGACACTTTTAAAAGTAATTTTGCAATAATTTGTGAAAATGATTATATTTTATCAAAAAAGTGAAGAAATTTTACATTTCACATTAAAATGAATAAAGTTCTGATGAATATTTTTTCTTTTATTTTCTTTTGAAATTCATAACTTTAATACTTTCACGTGATAAATACGTTTGTAGAACTTAGATTAGATGACATTCTGTCTATCTCTTCTGTATACGGTAATTCCTGAACGAATCCTCTGATGATTGTCCGGAAAACTGTTGCAAAGCATCATCTCAACATTTGAAAGAGTTGAAGAAGAGGATGAGATGAGCTCGTTGTGTCCAAAATTTATTTCTTTAAGTAAGATCTTTGACCAGATTTCCTGCCGAGTTGGAACGCACTTGGATTCTATACTCCAGAAATATATTTGAGACGGCCCAATATTATTTTCTATTAATAACTTTTACGAGAAAAATATTAGAATATCATTTTTTATTTGCATTGATTTGTTTAAAAAAAATTTTTTAATTTAAATATTTATATCTTAATTCGTTGTATCGTATATCCAATTTTATATTTTGAGTATATACACAAAATGAATATTAATTAAGAAATTAATGTTTGAATTGAAATGTAGGGCTTAAATTTCACGTTAAGAAATTTTGATTTATCTAAAGAGTTGTTTGAAATATTTTTTTTTGCTACAAGAACCGAAAGATTAAGTGAAGTGATTGTAAATGTTATTTAAAAGTTAGAAAATGGTTTACAGAGTTAAAAGTTTGAAAATATTTGGATGTCGTATTTATTGAAGAAACTTGTTACGAATATTATAAATATACCAGAACGTTTGAATTTGGATGAAATACAATTTCCAATCTACAAAAAATTGCATTAATTTTATTTTAGATTTTGTCCATAAAAATTTTAATTAATACCATTTTGTCGTAAGTCATGTTACTGCTATTATTTTTCTTTTTTATATTCGTAATAAGTTCTTTTTATCTTTATTCAAGTTAAAGATATGCAAACCCATGGCCCAATGAGATGAAAATGACATGTATGAAATATAAATATTGTACAGACTAAGGCCTGAGATGCGCAGTTAATTGAACCCGAACCTCCAACTTACTTCAATCCATTGTCTAGTATTTAAATCCGTATAAAAGTAATTTACTTTTACTAAAATTTGAACCTCAGAACCTACGATTTCAAGAACCAGTTGTTGAATAGCTGATTTGCTAAAGATTTTACCACTCTCTTTTTCTGTTTACCACTAGACCGGATCAATCCGGTGGGTTTATTGCTCTTAACAAAGTAAAAGATTCACAAAATTCCTTAATGGTGTGATTTTAAAATTATTTTTTTAAGCAACCTCTGGTTTTTTTTATGAAATCTTGAAAATGAAATCTTTCAATATAAAAAATGTTTTCAGGAGAGAATTGCTAAATGGTGTAGAAATTAAATAAGTTAATAAATCAAAGTAAACTTTCAGTTTAGTATCTCGTGTTACTGAATTTAAATAAAAATTTAATCATTTTATAAAAAATAATAAATTAATCCCTATTTTGAATCTCGGCTCAATACTTTAATGTAAGTGATAATATAATTGTTCCAAGATACCCGGTCAGGTATGACATTTTTCATGCTACAAATCATTTATTTCATTTTCTGAAGCAATACCTGTACCAAGAAAAACAAAATTTACTTCATCTTCTTCTTCCAGAATCCTTTTGTTATAATTATCTTTTATCTGTAAAAAGTGATGAATATAAAATTAACCAAATAGATTAATTTTTTTAATTTTATATTTAGGCTGCATAAAAAAGATGACATTAACTTTTATTACGTAAATTTTATAAAACCAAATATGAAATTGAACAAATTCTTGGGCATTTCTGCTTAAGAAGACTTAATTTTCGTTATTTTATTTTGTTTCCTTTTGAAAAAATATCAACTCACTGTAATATAAAATTAAAAAATAAACTTTTATCCATAAGAAACAAGTTACACATAAAAAAGCACTGCAATAAAAAAAAAAAAAAAATCAACAATACGTACTTATGAAAATACACAACTACACATCAACATAATCTCAAGTTTTTTTGTCCTTAAACTGAGTGTAGCTCAAGAACGACTCAACTAATCTTCATCAAATTTTCATATACACAGCGTCAGATACACTACTAACGGTACATCATATTTAAATTTCAATGAAATTGATTTTGTAGTTTCGGCGAGCTACA
>JAAAKQ030480934.1:1508-14492 GCA_010016005.3 Zanna intricata
TTCAGTTGATCTGTTTTTTGCATTTATTTATACAGTAAGAGATAATATTACAGTTATGTGGTGTGAGTACAGAGAAAAGCAACCAAGCGAACCTTATTACTTATTTATGAAGAAGGTTATATATGTAGAAGTTGTAGTATATTATTTATTAAATTTATGAATAAATAATTTGTTTGCCATATTTTTTTTACACTGCTTCTGATAAATGATTATTTTCTACTTTATGTGTTTTTGAGGCTTTTTCTTATGTATTTTTATGGTTCTCTGTTGCCTTCATCAATTAAAATATGAAATTCATAAGATATTCCAAACTTCTTTAGCTTATGCTCAATGAAGGAGTGTTCAATTTTTATCAGTTGGATTCGTGCATCAACTTTATATGGAAGATGTACTCAGAAGAGGAAAAAAAATGAGAAAAACAGACCAATGTGATTAAAGTTATCATAAAAGTGTAATTAGATTATTAAAGTGAAACATATTACTTTTTATGTCTTTGTCGAAGGGATGAAGGTAGTTTTGAGCTGCAGAAAAGTTGTTACTTGTTAGTTCTCTCCATATGTATAAAATGTATGTTTCTGTTGGACACGTGTTTCAGACAATATCTCATTAAATAATTAAAAAACAAAAAAAAAGGCAGTCATTGGGGACTGCCGACAGAAGTAATAACTTAAAAAACTGTGAAATTAGATAGTGGTTTTTATGTTGCTTTTTTAAATTATTTACAGTACCAAAAATACAAATGTCATAATTTGTAAATTAAAATCAATAACATTAACCTAGTTTTCATATGCATCGGCTCTCCTAACCCTAAAAAATTATCGATAAAGTAAAGTTAAATTGTCATATGCAAGATCTTTCTGTCATATTGTTGTAATCTCTACATCAATTAATAAATAATAAATGAATAAACATTTTTTATTTTTATACATTTTTATAAATTTATTCATTAATCAAAACATATGATGAGCTATGCAAGCCCAGTACAAATAAATATAATTTACAGATAAATGTAATTACAATTAATTAATAAATAATATACATAGTAATAATAATAATAATAATAATACATAGTAATAAATAAAATACTTTTTATTTACATGGACTTCATTAAACTTAATTTTCAACATTTTTTTCAGTATTAACATTGTCATTCTTATTAACGTTTGAATTGTTTGCATTATCATTATCATTAATTTCAACAATATTCAGATTGTTTATACTATCATTATGAAATTCAAAAAAGGATACAATTGGCTAATCGGTAACTGAAGTAAGAAATAAAATCTTTGGATTGAAATTTATGTAAATATCTTGTAAAAACCGCATTGATTGTCGTTTTATATTTTGTAGTGCTAGGTTTTCATATCCTCTGATCCATAGCATTACAGCTTTAGTGTGACATGAAACCAATGCTGTTTACCGATGCAAAAAGTGCTATAATGCGCCTAAAGAAGTTATCACTTAAATAAATAAATAAAATATGTATATATAAAATTAATATTTACTTCTCCTATTTTTCCTTTTGACCAATTGGTATCGTATAAAGGTACAAAATAAAGGTATAGAGTAAAAGTACAAAATAGACAATAAAAGAGATTGTAGTGATTAATGATAAGAGTAGTATTATAAATGTTATTATTATAGATTTAGTTTATTATTGTGCTGAGGATCTAATTATAAGAAAATTTCATTTATTTATAATGATAATTTCTGATAATTATTTTACACTGATGAATTTTGTTTATGTTTTTTAAGGTGGGTATCAAAGGATTATAGACATTGTTTCACTGGACGTGATCTTATAACATGGCTTGTAACTAACAATCTGGTACAAGATAGAGCAGAAGGAATTTATATTTGTAATCAGCTATTATCTGGTCACATAGTGAAACAGTTAAATAATGCACAGGTATTTTGTGATGATCCAGCCCTGTTATATTGTTTCAGTTCTATTAATGGACTTCCGATATCGCACTGAGAATTTTTATTTTAGCTTAATGATAAAAAAATAACGTGAAGAAACTTTTAACTGTTATTTTTAAAAATGTATATATTTAAAGTTATTTCTCTATATAACAAAAGGATAAATTAGAATCGATTGGTTTTTTGTTCTTAAAATTTTACTTTTTACAAGTCCCATGAGAATGGTTTATTTTATAATTTTATGTATTTTGATTAGGTAGAATTTTATCTTTTTGTAAATTCTGTATTACGTTCTGCTACAGAAAATATGCTTTATTTTTTATATCCAAAATTTATTTTCTATAATTTCTTTATATTTTTGGTTGTAATGGTGCACAATTTTTTATCACTTATTTTTAATATATTTCATAATTATACTATATTTCATATTTTTTGAGTAATATAATATTTTTATTAGTTTTCAAAGTAATTTAAAAATTGTGTTTTGTAATTACGCTTTTGTAGTTAGGTCCGGTTAGGTTCCGGTTTTGTTAAATTTGTTGACTGAGTTATATTAGGTATTTAAGTTAATGTTTGTGATATTGTTAGATGTGATAAGAAGAATTGTGTTAAAGATATTTTATTTAAAGAGAAATTAAATATTTTTTTATGCTTGTGAAAATGATTTTGTTACCTTTGTTTTTTTATATTTTTAGCAGTAAAAGATTTTTTATATTTGGCATAAAATCATTTGTTTGTTTTTTAAAAATAGTTTGTAAATTTGTGCGTGCTTTTGTCGTTAATTATAGGCAGTAGAGTAATTTTGTCGTTAATTAAAATATTAATTTTATTAAGTGA
Source organism: Zanna intricata (assembly GCA_010016005.3). NCBI lineage: Eukaryota > Metazoa > Arthropoda > Insecta > Hemiptera > Fulgoridae > Zanna > Zanna intricata. The sequence continues at coordinate 4,269 of JAAAKQ030480934.1, forward strand.
AGGAAATAGTTTGGAATGAAGTTACAAATTTTATTTTAATTTAGTCCAGTAAGTAGAAGGATTCACTTACAGTTGGTTTGGATCATGTTAACATCTCTTTTAGAGTTGTTTTCAAATGTGTAAAAGATAAGGGAATGGATTTATCACATAAAGTATTGTATTAAAATATATATTTGTTAAGGTTAAAGTTGAACTCTAAAAATGTGGCTGATAAAAGGCATGGATGGTACCTTCAGTCACTGTAGTGTACTCATAATCTTCATGTCTATAGTAGTATGACAAGTTTGTGTAATTTTAATGCACTGCTTAAATTGAATGACTTGTTTTATTTTAAAAAAGAACAATTAGGGCAACGATTTTTTGTGAGATCTCTGGGAAGTTTTTATTTTAATTTTAATAACATCACAAAATTTCAAATTTTGTACTTAAATTAAAATTCCTCCATCTTTTTAAGTTTGAATAAATTAGTATCATACCACAGGATTATATTTCTGAAATATCTTGTAATAATATATATCATGTGTAAAAAATCAAAATTTATATTTCTTAATGCTTCTCTTAAAATATCTAATAAAAAACGAAAAAAAAAGAAGTTTTTTATAGTGTGTTATAATAAATGGTGATTTTTGGTTAGTTATTGGAAAAAATAATCTTTAATAGATGATCATTTTTAAATTTGTACTTATGATTCAAGTGCATTGACTTTTTGAAAAAAGTAGTGAATCCATCATTTGCCTTGTCATAAAGAAAAAAATTGTAAAATCACAATTTGAAAATTTATCCTTTTTGATCTGTGTTAATGTTGAAATTGATTTTTCATTGTAGTACTTGAAGCTGAAAATGTATTAAAGGCCGTGCCAGTATTTTTTTTAAAGCATACCTTAAACTAGGTGTCAAAAAATTATCCATGAAAGTCACTTATTGTAGAAAAAAAAGTATTTTATTTAGTATTTATTTTATTTTGAAAGTATTTAAAAAAATAAAAAGTATTATCTGTCTTATTTCATGCAAATCTATTTTTTTTTTTTTTTTTTAATGGAGTATATAACGTATACAAATTTTTAATTTAATTTTAATTTTTTTTTTTTGGGATGTAATTTTGGAACAAGTATACGCAAGACAACAAATTTGTCAATCTTTTATGATGTTTTTCTGGAGTTAATGAATTTGATAACATACGTAGTTTGTTTATGTTTTTGATGGTGATATGCCCTTAAATACTTCAATGGCGCAGATCATCATACCTCTTTTGATTCATTAATTAAAAATAATGGCAAATATTTTAAAATAATTTTCTTAGCTATGTTATTTTTATGTTTTTGACATATAATGTTAAAAAAAAAACATGTTGTTGGATTCACTGCTTATCAATGGACTATTGACTGGGCTGTTGCACCAAAAAAATGGAAAAAAGTTTAATGTGTATTGATATAAAACTTTGTTGAAAAACATAAAATAAATTTTTCCCTTCCACTCCCACAGAAGATGCAACAAGTGAATATTTAAAATGGGTGCTATCTCAAGTAAAGGGTTGATAAACAACAATCAAATATCAGATAAATTAGGTTATAGTAAGACAATTTTACTCCAAACTTCATGAATCAAACTCAACTACCATTTTTATAAACAAAATGATATTTATATTAAAAAAAAAAAACAAAAAACGGTTGTTTGATGATGATGATGTAGGAAAGCTAGAGACTTGCAACTTTATTTACATATTTTGCAACTTTTTATTGTTAATTTAAATTTTGGAACTTGTTGATAAGCTGTGTATTCTGTAGATTATTGTTCATTTTAAACAACTTTACCCCTATGACTATTTTTGGATTTTTTTGCCTTCAGATATTTGACTGGTTTGATGTAGATCTCCAAGATTCTCTCTATCTTGATATTCCATATCAAGATTTCCCTATCCAGTCGTTTCACTTGTAACCATGAAAGGAAGTAAAAGATAAAATACAGTTACAGTATCTTTTAGATAAAAGATAACAAAATTATACTCCCTACATCCTACATCCCTAACAATTTTTTACATAAATGCAGGCAGGTTGCCTGCCTGTACAATTTTTCCCTTGTCCCTCTAATATCAAAGTGACTATTCCACAATGCATTAATATGTGGCCTATAAGTCTGTCTCTTCATTTAACTGTTTTTCCAAATGCTTCTTTTTGATGTAAGCAAATTATATTTTTGACTGAAAGCTTGTTTTGCCTGTGCTATTCAGCATTTTATATCACTGCTGCTTCATACATCTTTAGTAATTCTACTTCCCAAGTAACAAAATTCTTCGACTTTTGTAATCTTTTCTCTTACTATTTTTATATTTAGTGTTCCATCTACACTATTTCTACTATTACATTTTATTACTTTCATTTTGTTCTTGTTTATTTTCATGCATAAGTTCTGGCGGAGGACTTCATTCATACTATTCATTGTTTCTTCTAAATCTTTTTTACTCTCAGCTCGAGTTACTATATCATCACAAATCGTAGCATCTTATCTTTTCACCTTGCACTGTTACTCTGGATATAAATTGTTGTTTAATACCATTAACTACTAGTTCTATGTAAAGAATAAAAAGTATATTTTGATTTTATCTGCCATTTTGAACTCATATTCTTCAGCAGTGTTCTACAATAGTTATTTTTTTCGTTTCAGTCAGCCATACTGCACTTGCTACTTTTGATTTATATTTTTATTTTTTATATTGTTATCAGCAATCCAAAAAGATTTAAAAAATTTTCTATTTTAAAAGAAGGTATATTGAGGAATTTTTTCAAATGTTTTTGAGAAAGACTGCATATGTATTTATTCTAAAATTACAGAAGAGCCCAGTTTTTGGAACTGGAAGCCTGCTCTGGCAGCCTTTAATTTCTTGATCTATCTACATCTCTTCTTACATCTGGTTATAATATCACATACTCAATGGCAACCTATGTTGAGGTATTCATAACAGGTGACTAATTCATCTTTCTCTATATCATCTATTTGTTTTGTTGATTGGTTGTATCTTATTCTCTTCATGATTGACCTCAATTCTAATACAATCCTTTCTTGTACAATCCTTAGTGTTCTGCAGGAACTTTATGCAGCTACTATATTAATTTTTGCTTTATTTTAACTTGTATATGGAAATTATCTGATTTGCTGCCATAACACTCCCATATGTAAGTAAAGCAATATACATTGTTTTATACAATTTAATTTGGATATTCCTCATGATCTGATATTTTAGAGTACAACACATCGATCCACAAACTGCAGTAAATTTAGCCAGTTCTCTATTTATATCTAGTTTATTGACATAGGCAAATACACCCCCCATATATATGAAGTTTTCCCACCTGTTCCAGAATTTCTCCATCATTGACTACTTTGGAATGTAAGGGCCATTTTCCACAAATGGCCATAATTTTAGATTTCTACTGAGAAATTTTCATGTTGAATTTTTTATGAACAGTCATTTGGAGCTTGTAATCACTTCCCTGTACAATTACTGTAAGCAAACGCTAAAAAGCTAAGAAAAACTCTTTGTCCAAGATGTAGATTGAGTCAATTCTACCTTACCAGATAGACATTAGCTCATCCAGATATATATTAATGTTGGTGACATTGGGCAAGCTTGTCGAAGACACTTATTTATCCTCAACTACCCATCTACTTTCCCATCTTCCTTGTCAATCATAGTAAATAAATTGGAATATAATCCAGCAACAGAAGTTACATGATGTTTGGGGTATCTATTATCCAACATTGTATTCCACATCATAAACTACAAACATTGTTAAAGGTCTTTTCTCAGTCCACAAAGGGCAGATGATTTAAGTGATGATTAAATGTTTGGTGCCTTTGAATAACCATTTGTAATGTATTCACCGTTTTAATGCATGATTGACCTTTCTGAAACCCATCTGGTTCTTTCCAATTAAAAGGTCTGTAATCTCATAAAATGTCTACTCAAGAAGGAGGCATGTATTTTATAACCTAACATCTAACAAACTGATTCTTTGATAATCCTTTTTTAGTTATCCCAAGCCTTGGGAATTTTGTGACTTCCAACAAACATTATACAAATGTAACACCCTCATTTTTAACAGTGATCCTTCATATTTTATCATTTCTGCTTTAACTACACCTTGGCCCAGTGATTTATGATTCTTAATGTTTTTAATTACCTCCTGTAACTCATCAGTCATTAGTTCATTGAACTTTAGTTTATTGAACACTGAGAAAAATTTCCTTCATCTACATTTCTATCACACCACAAGACAGTATAATGTTCTCTCCACTCTTCCTTCGATACACATTGCAGCCACACGTGTTCCCTATTTTCTTGACCTATCATTCTTAAAGATTTATAAGCTAGTTCTTGCTGACCATACAACTCTTGCTCTATGGTATTTATAAATTGTTCCCAAGATTCCTGTTGAACATGTCTGACAATGATGATTTCTGGCTGATAGTATAATTTCTGGTTTTGTTACAAGATAACCAATTTTCTTATGATGCAACATTTAGCCATATCTTATACCAACATTGATTTTCTTGTATAGTTCTTTCTAACTCATTCCAAATCCTCAGGTCTCCTCCTCTTATGTAATTTGCATTTCATACCAACAGCCTCTATTCTTCTTTAATAGTGCGACAGAGGTTATCCCATTCCTCATTAATATCTTCTACTGTTGATAAAGGATATTGACTTTGTAGTTAATCTTTTGTGGTATAGGTCTTTAGTACTTTCATCTCAGGAGTGATACTTTAAAAGCCTTCCCTTCGATGTTTCTTTCTGCAGCAGAAATTGGTGGATGTTTCTAACGCTTAAATAAATTCAACTTGCCAACCAGTAAGAAGTGATCTGAAAACAGATCAACTCCATGGAGTACTCTTATAACCTTAGTTAAGTTAGTTAACCTAACTAAACAATCTTTGATTAACAATAATGTAGCTTATCATTGACCTATTCTTTCTTGCAGACTACATGTACTTATGTATATCCTTTTTATGGAAAAAGATGTTTGTTATTTTTAAGTTATTAAAGGTAACAAAGTCTCTCAATCTCTTTCCATTTTCACTGAAGATGTCTTCTCCAAAAGTGCCAAAAAATTTAGGAATAGTTAGGTTTCCCACCATTCATGCCATTAATCATTGATCATTGTTTCCATTGAACATTAAATTTGAATTATAGTATTTCTTTGATTGCTAACATTCTTTGCATTCAGTGGCTAAATGACTGTAGTAATCACTTTGCTACTTTGAGAAAGTTTCATGAGGCACTACAATATACATATATAAATGTACTATGTATATGTACTACAATATACATATAAAAATGTTTGTGCACGTGCACATCTGAGGATGGAGTATAGAGAATTACTTATGTTAATGTAATATTTTATTTCCTACATGCTTTATTAAAATTGTACAGTTACCTTTTGGTATACATTTATAAATGCCACAGATCAATACATAAAGTATGAATAAATACAGAACATTCTAATTATATTATGATTGTCAAAAAATTTATATATCTAGGTTCGTTATTTTTTGAACAATGAATGCAGTATCTTCTAAAGTTTTCTTTGCAAATTGACTCAGAGGTGCAAAACTGTTCATTTCCTGTTTAGTATGTTCTCTATTTAGTATTTAATATGGAATATTAACTTAAGAAATAAATATTTTAAGTTTTCACCAGGTATGCAGATGTGTTGTAAATTTATGTTTCATGAAGGTCCTACAAGTTTTATGATTGAGACCTTTAATAAAACTTCTTTTTCTTCAACTTATTGTTTAATTATAACATCAGCATTCACATTATAAAATTTTAATACCAAAGAAAATACAAAAACACCACCTTTTTGTTTTTTTAGCTGCATGATATTTGATTGCTTTTCCAGTTGATTGTATCCATTTTCCTTTGTAGAATAATATCACCTCAATTCCAAATTAACTTTTCTGTTTAGTGATCGATGGCTTATCATAGCAGCTTGGTAGCATTTTTGTTATGTTTTATTTTTTTATTACTGTACTTTCATATACAGTATGTTCTGTGTCTTATATGTCATGTTCTATGTTTCAACTTGCAGGAAAGCCATTAGGTTATGAAATAAGTGTAACTGTAGATTGTGTAACTGTAAAGTAAGCCATTAAAAATTATTTATTATGAAATATTGGTTACAAAAGATTAACAGAAAATGATTTATTGTTATAAAAGATTTTATGTTATTCCTCTGAATAATACATTTTTTGTTCTTTAATGATACAGAAGAGGGGAAAATCCAAATAGTAGATTTACTAGCAAGGGAGCATAAAAAATCATTCATAAATATAATTTTGTAATAGTCATGAGAAAATTTTAACCATTTTTTCTGTACAATGGAATTATATATTGTTATAAAAAGTAAATTTATAAGAAAATAACAATGGTGGGGAAAAAAAATTGCTGCAAAACCTATTAAAAATTGAAAGTAATAGGGAGATGGAATAAATGAAAGATAATTGAATATTTTAAGGATTAATTCTCTAGGGTTATTAATTTGCAACGTGACTCCTTATGGGTGTATGTTTAACATTACATTCACATTAATATATATGTGCTATGCCTCATGTTTGTGCGTGCGTGCGTGTGTGTGTGTGTATGTGCGTGCACGCGCGTGTATGTAGAGAAAAATTCATTTTTAGAGCTGTTGTTACAGTCTATATTTTATTGCTGATTACAACATGCAATAATAAAAAATTGTGGTTATATAAAGGTTAAAAATAAAAACACCATGTTTACTGTTAAAATATTCTGTGCTTGTTCATATGTAGTGGTACGATAGTAAGTGAATTTCTGACATGAATTATATGTTATTTTCAAATGTTAAGAACATATTTGAGTCATTAGAAATTTATTTTTTTTGTTATTTAAAATATTATCTGATATTATCATCATCTTGTATTATAGAAATATTATTTCTATATTATCTTTTATATTTTTCTTTGTATTTATATGTAAAATTTTATTCAAAGTTTCCTATTTTTTTTAATTTTTATTGTTACTTTTATTTATGTTATTAACATGCGAGTACTTTCTTGTTTGAAAAGTGTATGATGTAGGTATGTATATTTTTATGTATAAATTAATATAATTATATATAAATTATTTTTTTGAAGGAATTCCTGGTGATATCTTCTATACTCTTTAGTATGGAAAAAATATAAAATATGTATATTTTATCTCTCATTATATAGATTTATTTATCGACTGTAACTGCAAATTGAGAAAAAATATACAATTTATATTATCTGTGATGAATTAATATGTTGCTTAAGCTATTGCACAAAATAATTATATTCAAAATCTTATTTGAATTACTATTTTGAAATATAGTTTTTGTTTGGTTGTGTAGTGAAGATTCTTCTTTTTTTAATTGACCAATTTAAAACAATACAACGCCTTCATTGTATAGATATTTTTGTTGTATGTAATATTTTTTAAACATATCGGAGGTTTTGCATAAATGAGATTTAATTATCTGAAGTCTAAGGAGACTTGCTCTTTATAATATTTATTTGATTAAAAATGTCTATGTTATTAAAAGTATGTTTATTAAAAGTTTTAACAATAATAATAATAATAATTTTTATTGTTATTTTAGGTGCTAATTGTAGTCACATTTCAACAATATTAACTAGAACAGAGATTATTATTGAATAGTATTTTTGATATTAATAAATACGCTTATAATATAGTAGTTTTCAAAGCAAGTTTTTTAAAATTATTTGATCTGCTAATGTAATAATATTTTTGAAATTATTATTTACTTTACAATATCTAGTCTTATCTTTGTTATTTTATTTTAATCTATTTAAAATTATTTTGTGTTAGAAATGATATAGTCATTTTTGAAATTTCAAAATTTTAATATAAATTGCATGAATTATGTTCCTTTAGTATGAATCATTTTGCTCTTTTTATAGAAATTGCTATTATTTTAATCTCAGATAATATTTATCAATCATATAATAACAGATTTTGGAAGAAAGCTTGCATAATTATAAGTATAAAACTTGTCATTTGTTACATTGAAAAATGTTATTTATAATCATAAATAATTATATTTTATATAATAATAATTATATTATCTTAAATCATTCATATTTTTATAAATTATTTGCTTGTATGTTCAAAAAAAAAATGTTAATAATAGGTAGTTAAATATATAATATGTTATAATGTTATGCCTGATAATTGTTAATCTATTTGATTTATCCTTAATACATATAAATTTATGTTTAGATATTATCAATATATTCTTAATTTAATATTTCTCTTTCCCCTGGTTAAACTAAAATTATCAAAAATGAAGGGGCAGTTCAAATATTCAAAGAATATTTGCCTTCAAAATAAAAATAATAGAGGAATAAAAAGTTTGAGTCGCTAACTGACTTGTTAATCAATATAAATAAATAAAACATAAACATTCATACAATAGCTCTCCCATACCTTTAAGTTATGTGTTCTGAAACCTGCCATAAATAGTAGTGAATTCTATGTATTTATAAATATTAAATTAATTTTTATTTAAATTATTGTATACAATTCAGTTTAATTGATTACAGATTCATGTAAAGTGGCTGTTGATATTTTTTTTTATAAAAGAAATTTTTTTTTGTTGCATATCCTGAATTTACAGATATTAGATTTTGTCCGTTTCATAATTTTTAAATACCTAAATAGAGAATCTCTTATGTTATATATATATATATAAAATTAATTATTAAGGTGAATTTAATCTTCTTCCGATTTACTTTCTGTGGAATTATTCTAATGAGGTTTTACAAAAAAAGTCTCAATAACTATAAAAATTATAGTTATTTCTCTTTATAACTGAATGTAAATTTAATAAAAAGAAGAACATAAAAAGAAACTTATTTTGGTTTTAGTATGTAATAAAACATTTTTATTTGATACCAGCTTGATTTTCCATTACTTTCATAACTTGTGTTATCTTATTCTTATTCCTATTGACAGCCTTACCAGCATCAATCGTCTAATTTCTAAACTAATTGTAATCATTTTGTTACTTAACTGTCCCCAAAAACTAGGAGTTGAAAACCATTTTAAACAATGTCATGTAAGTATTATGTAATTGTAATGTAATGAATACATTTTTTTCACCGTGCAAAATAAAAAACAAATTCCTCTTAACTTCTTGGAGTACCGATTTTGTGCTTGCAGAATCTGAATTTACTGATATAAGATTTTGTCTGTTTCATAGTTTGGAAATATCCAAATGAAATCGCTTATATATATAAGGATTATTAATTTTCCATAAATATTTATTTTTTCAAGGAGCCTTTCCATGAATTTTTCCCATGTGAGTTTCTGTGATGAAATTTTGATTGAGTTATAGTTAAAATAAAAATAACTATTATAATCAAAATAGATCATTGTAACAAGAGTTATTTGACGCTACAGAAATTGTGATTTGCTATCATTAAAAAAGATAAATATATATATACAATTTGTTAATTTCTGGAATACTCGTTTTAATGCATTTAAACACAATCTGAGAATAGCTCTAATAGAAAGACTTCCAAAGCCATGTCAATCATCTTCCAACAGTAGTTGAGATAAAACATATGTTCCATGTGTATATATATATATATATATATATATATATTATATTGGTTATTTATAATTAATATGAACACTTTACTTATTTTTTTTATTGTTTACTTAATTTTTATAATACAACCTTTGCAATTTTATATTCAAGACAAATGTTTACTGTCTCTTTTAGTTTTTAAAATTTATTTATTTTTGGGCATCTGTTTACAACTAATGTATTATTTATCTGCAATACATATACATTTAGTATATTTGATTCATATTTTGTATATTATATTTCTTTTTCTGTTTAGCTTCCAGAATCACCGTAAGGTATTACTACTTCAGAGGATGAATGAGGATGATATGTATGAATGTAAATGAAGTGTAGTCTTGTATAGTCTCAGATTGATCATTTCTGAGATGTGTGGTTAATTGAAACCCAACCACTAAAGAACATTGATATCCACAATCTATTATTAAAATCCATGTAAAAGTAACTGTCTTCACTAGGTTTTTAATCTTAGAAATCTCGGCTTTAAAAATAATTTCATATACTTTGAAAAAATATATGAAATTAATTATTCTTTACTTGTTTATTTATAAAAATGTGCAAAATTAATATTTTC
>JAAAKQ030480956.1:0-22414 GCA_010016005.3 Zanna intricata
CTACACTTCATTCACATTCATACACATCATCCTCTGAAGTAATACCTTACGGTGGTTCCGGAGGCTAAACAGATAAAAAAAAAAAAAAAAAAAAAAAAAAGGTCGACCACTCCTGAGAAGTGTGGATGTTTGATTGATCCCAACTAGTCTGTAGTGATTAATCCCTCCAAAACATTGCGAAAAAACCTTAGTAAAATTGTAATTTTAAGATAATTAATTAGATTTAATAAATCTCTTTAGTTGGATTTTGAATTATAATTTGGTAAACATCCCTGAATATTTCGATTAAATGATAATTGAATCACTTGAGCAACTAGTGAATTAACTATAAACAACATAGTTGCAAATGTATATATAACAATGCTTAATTAAGATACCGAGTTTCTGTAATGAAACATATCAACTAATATAGTTCATTAGTCAATGATTCGTAGTAGTAACAAATACAACAGTGTGTAATTCGCCGTTTATATCCTAAACTTTAATTAATCGAGTTAAAATAAGAATACTAAAACATAATTTTTTTTAATATACTTTATTATTTATAAATAATCAAATAGAACAATTGAATAAAGAAAGTAAAAATGTATGATTATGATTTAAAATATTTTTATTGTTGATAATTAATAATAAATCGTTTTCTAATTAAATTATTACCTCTTTGAACTGTTAATTTGATTTAATTTCCTTCTCGTAATGTATTTAACCGTTTATTATTAATTTTACATATTAATTCGTTAATGTAGTGATTTTCTCTTCAAAACAGAAGTGTTTTACAAACCACATTAAATCAAATATACATTAACATCACGTAATAATAATAGTTTTGAAGTATTTAATGTTAACAATGAAACGCATTAGAAATATATGGCTCCATTAGTGTTAATTAAACTTCCAACACCATTACAAACTCATTTCCGTCCATGGAATAAGCCTTGTATAAATATTATGTACAATTAAATTTTTTTAATAATTTTAACATCTGTCATATACACTACACATACGGAATTTGAAACATTTATTTGATTTGAATGCTGTATCAGACAATTGTTATTCAAACAATGAAACATACAGTAACTGGTTTTTTCTCTTGTCATGTTAATATAATTTGAAAATTGTGTTTTTAATGTGATTTCTATTAATATATATAATTATACACGAACACCCACACATACAGCAAAAACAAGTGGTGTTGGTTAAGATGAATGAATGTGAGGGACGAATGAGTGTATGATACCAAGGACGAAGAATGAAGAAGACGGACACAGATAAAGCACAGAATAGTGTAGTGAAGAAACATACCGGTGGGGGAAGGGGTTATGGAGAGCCCTCTGCTGAGTTGTCATCTGTCCGGGCTTGTTCGGGTGGGTAGCGATGATGATGCACGCAGCTCTGGAACCTCAGAACCCAAAGGCACCTCCCCGAGGCTGAGTAATGCTTAATTGAGGGTCTGGTCTCGGGGAAAGGAGAACGGTGAGGAAGGTTTCGTCGATATGGGGCAGGTTATACATGTCTAACAACACCTTGGCAGAACCTGTTAGCTTCTTAGCTGGCCCTTGACGAATTGCGTCCTGGGTCCGAGCCCGACACTCCGTGGTGGCGTGCGTAAATGGCATTCCTTTACCACCGACAAAAACTACAAAAAAAAAAAAACTATTTCCTTACCGCTGTTTGTATCTCTCCTCTTAAGGTCACACAGGATCGTGAATCGAATCAGTGAATGGCTTATGTCTAACGGTTTGAGGCTGGCTCCGGAGAAAACTAGCATGGCTGCGATGGTGGGAAGACGGAAAATCCACGATATCGGCATCTATTTGGACCCGAAGGTATTTCTGGCTGACCACACCAAATACTTGGAGTTTGGATCGGGAAGTCCAGACTCTTCAACCGCTCCGCTGCAGGAGCCCAAACGGGAAGGGTAGCAGGTAGGGTAGGTAATCTGCTACCCTGGGAATCGGCCACGACTCCCAGGGCTGGCCGATGTTAGGCCGAGAGGCGATTCCGGCCGCCCCTTGGAAGGTTTTAGTCGGTGAGAGCTCGACACTACCATCTGTGTGGGCAGATGGCGGCTGGTAGAGCTTTTTCTCCTCCGGAAAAAAAAAATGTCTCTTCAACCGGCAAATTAGTTGGTCAGAATGTGCAACCGACTAAATTATAAATAAATAATATTTTTAATGTGAAATTATGAAGTAGAGACATTTTTGTAATAACATTATGTATTTAAAAATGTAAATGTATATATATTTTTAAAGGTTATTAATAATATATTTTGTTTGTTTTACAGAGATAAAGTTGCTATAAAGAACTACTGAATTGGTATACAGGAAATAAGGTAAGAAATAATTATTAATGATTTAATCTCCTTACAAGAAAGAAAAAAAAAAATAGAAATATTACTATTATTAATCTTTATTTCAGCATAGATTTTACAATTGATATTATACAGGGCATTAGATTATCTGACGCACACAAACATTCCAGGCAGGACCATTTATATAATATAAAACTTCTTATAAAAGAAATATCACTACTAATTTGATACTATATTATATATCTAAATATATCAGGCATTTTAAAGTAAGGTCCGTTTTAAAATAAAAAGAAAATTGAAAAATATGAAATAATTTTAACGCATAAAAATCACATTTATTACTTCATTTTACACAGCTATCTTTAACTTTAAAATCAAATACATTTTTTAATAGTTTAACTAACTTTTTTATTCCATCCACAAGAAATTTCGGCGCCAGTAGCTTAAACCACACTAACGCCATTTTTCAATTAGGCGTAATTGTCAAACTTTTGTAATCCAAGCCGCTATTTAAAATAAAGAAAAAAAATAATCGCTGTAAATTAAGTAATGGCAATAGAATAGAAAATTGAAAATTTTCCAATGAGATTTTTCTAGTCGCTTCACTATTTGATTTGCCATGTGTGGCTGGATATTGTCATGAAAAACAAAATCCTACGGAATATCATCCCACATCGTTCGGTTTTCATAGCTCTTCTAAGATTTTTAACGTTTTTCTTTACTTATCGGCATTCACGACAAAACTAAATTCGGGAAGCAAAATACCCTTTTTGTTCCCAAAACAGTAGCCTTAAGCTTCTGTATTGAATGTTCTTGTTGAATTAAGATGTTGAATGCCGATATGCATCAACTGCCCGCTTTGTTTCGATATTAAAATTATAAAACCAGGTTTCATCTCCGGTAACAGTGCGAGCTAATAAATCAACACATTCGTTTTCGTAACGCTGAAAGAATTCATGCGCTGCAGTAAATCTTTTTTAGTCGGCACACAATTTCTTATACCTAATTTTTCAGTTATAACTTCAAAAATCAAAGATTTTAAAACATCAAAGACAATTATAACATGATGAAGCTCAGATTTTCAGAATGTTTTCTTCTACTTTTTCAGTCAAATCATACGATATCACCAAAGGCCGGCCGCTGCGTTCTTCATCATAAATTTTTTTTGCCCTTCTCAAGATGAACTCGAGTTCCGCCCCGAGGGGAAAAACGCCCGCCAAGTATCGTTACCGTTACCCTCCGTTTTCAAAATGAACTGTATCGAAACTTTAGTGACTTATGATATTCGGCCTGTAAACGTCACAAACTTGTCTATGAATTTCAGCCGCAGAGTAGTCTTTCGCCATCAAAATACGCATTACTCCTTGTACTACAAACTTGGCAGGATTACGAATTGTATCACTCATTTTAAGTGGATGGATATAAACAACTAATAACAAAATGACTCAATTATTCTTACTAACTGTTGACTATTAATTAAAATAATTGAGCTAAGCAAGCCCATCTCTTTAGATCGCGTATAAAGGCGACAAATTCAAAACACACCTAACTTTAAAAATTTATATTTCTTATTTTGCATTTACTATTCTTGTTGAAAAAAATTATAAAATTTTTTTTAACAAGCACATTTTACTTTCCCAACAAATGTAGCTATTAGAACTATGTTAAAGTGTAAGTAAGATGATCATGTCAAAACTGGAATATCGAGTTTTTTAAAAATCTTTACGTTTTAGGGTACAGCTAGTACATCAGTACATGTATATAAAAGAAACATACGTATATATACGTCCGTAAATACTTATATAGTATGCATTTGACCATACATCTCAGGATTGACCAAATCAGTTTACTTTAGATCTGGCCCAAATATTTCAATATAACGAGCACTGATCGGATTATTTTTTTTTTCTAATTGGTTAGAGGATAGGGAATATCGCGAAAAAGCTACTTTCGATTTTTTTCAGACAGTTTACAGAAAGATTTATTTAAGCAAATTTGTTACATATAATGCATATGTAAATAATCTTTCTTTTTTTTTTCAAAAAATCAATTATATTTTTTGTTCTTTTGCTCTATCTCCCTTCGGTTTGAACATATTTCAAATTTTTTTGGAAAAATTCTATACTTCAAATATATAATGTAATTCCTCAAACTGTATGTGTAAGGTAAGGTACCTAGGTCTACACCTCGACTGTCGACTAACGAGGAAGTTCTATTAGAGAAAAGTGAAGGCAACCTGAACTAACCTTCAAAGGAAATGTTTTGATTGTTGGGCAGACGTTCTCGTTTGTCCTTGTGTAAATAAGCTGCTGGCATACTCAACAATTTTAAAACTTATCTGAACCTTTGGGATCAACCAATGGGACACCGCGAGCAGAAGCAATATCAACGTCTTACAGCGGTTTCAGAATAAGTTAGCGAACTGTATAAAAGAGGCATCTTAATTTACTGGATCATTGAGATCCAGGATTATTTAGGATTACTGTCCGCGCTGGAGAAATTAAAACGTTTCAGTTCAAAGTACGACCTTCGGCTTAACAATCACACAAATTACTTAGCAGTAAATCTTCTAGTCAGTGTAGATGACGTTAGAAGGTTAAACTAATTGCACGTTCTAGACCTAAGTTCCGAATAGTGTATTTACGGTAAACTCGTATGTGAGTATTGCGTATTATCTAATCTATTCTTAATTTCAAATTTGTTACATATAATTTTATTCTTTTTTTTCATTGATTCATTATTTTTTTTTTACTTCTACTTATTATTTCTATTGTGCTAATTTTGCACAATAACATTTGAAAAGTTTTGCTGAGAACTTCTTATCCATGTGATTTAGATCCAAATCGCATCCAATTGATCCACTTTACTAAAGGTTTATGCAAAGCAACCAATTTAAATATGCTTTGAAATAATAATAAAAAAAAAAAACTGTACATATACATAAATACCTATGAAGAAATGTACAATTTTTAAAAATTGTAGACCCCGAACCTAAAATGCAGAAAAGGATTTTTGAAAATTTTCTTTTTCTTATATTGAAAACAATAAACATGTTTAAATTTAGAATGTGTATAACAATACAAAATAAACGTAATTACATTGCGGTTGAAATGATATTTAGAAATAAAAATATGATTAATTATTTCGTGTTAGAGTGTTCGATGTAAAACACTCCTGAAAGTTAACGATGAGTCGGCTCTTTGTGTTAACTAATAGCAGTGCACCATACAAGTTACGAACACTAAGCTCCTAAAAGACTTTCTATAAAATATTTCCAGTATGTGCATAATTATGATTTTCAAAAAAGGCATGTTAACCAATTATAAAGATGTTACATTTATTTATTTATAAAAAAAAAAAAAATTATTTATGTTGTAAAAAAAATAATTATAATATACTTAAAATTATTTGTAACATTGAACTACAATATATATGTATTATATATCTTATATAGATATATATCTTTCTTCCGAGATCAAAAGGACAACCTAATAATTCATATCGAATTAAAAATCACTCTCAGATATGTGATGCTCCTCTCCTTCTAATAACTGTTTATGCTATTCTCAAAAAGAATTCACTACATTGAACAATCTGGTATTATTGTTAAAAGTGAACTTACGAGATATGTGTTCATCACCTAATTATGTGCAAAATTAAATTTTTTATTGTTCAATTTTATAAAATGAGGAAAATTAAAAATGTTGTAATTATTAAACAAATATATATCTTGTATGATCAAAAAATTGCTTTATCACGATTGTCACATTCCACTGTTACAGGCTGCATCAGCCTGGTGAACTATATTGAATATTCACTTCCATTAATTAATAAGTATTGAAAAATAATTAAATTTTTAAATTGTATTTAAGTAATTTTTTTTTTTTATGATTTTGAGGACACAGTGGACACTTTAGCCAGTTTTTGTCTGTCTTTTCTTTTCATTTTTCTTCTTGATTTTTTCCCAGTATTTTTTCATCCTTTCAGATCTAGCTCTCCTGAGTTCATTTGAACAAACCACTTGTGATGTTTTCTTTATTCTAACTTCAAACCTTGTATTTTTATCTTTAAGTATGCTCAGTTTATGATTTTTTGTTCTTAAATCTTCTATTGTAATTCCAAGTTCTTCTATATCTTTTTTAATTTCCGTGATCCATGATGGTATTCTTTTCATCTGCCATGATTTTAATCTGTTAATCTTTCTTCTTATTAATCTATTAGGGTTGGTCTAATCAAATGTCCAAAAAAGGATATTCTCCTCTTCCTGAAATAATCTATTGCTGGTTCTATTTCTTTGTTAACTTCTTTATTTGGTAAAAGTCTCCATTCTCCATTCATCGTTTGGTGTTTTTTATTTATGCAAATAATTTTTATTAAAGAGATAAACGTTTTTAGATGGTTTTTCTCTTTTTTGCTTTGTTTTTCTTTCTCTTTGTGTAAATACTCCGAATTTCTTTGTTATTTTTGCAGCTCAATCTACATAACCTTTTGCAACTCAGTCTACTTAAGTAGACTGCTATTGGATTAGTTCATGCAAAAGCAGTCGCTATTGCATGAGCTACTACTAGTGGTTTTTACCAAATGAAATGAGTAATTTTTCTATTGCGAATATGCAATTATATGAATTTGATAAGTATTTTCTTTAAAAATTCTTTTTTAATTAATTAATTTATTTCAATTTTAAATTTAGTTGGTAGTACTAGTGATAGATAATTAGAATTTTATTTAAGAGTAATAATTTTTTTAGTACCTTTTGAATCAGGGTTAATTAATTTTTTCCCCGAATAGTAAAGATTTATCTTTATTTGTACTTTAGTGTTGAAAAATTATTTATAAAAAAAAATGGATGAACTCTTTTTTTACACTATTTACTTACTATTGTTTTTCGTTGTAAAATGTTAACAGCTAGATGGTTTTCGCTTAAGCTTAAGTAACACTTAAGCTTAAGTAATATGGTTAAGCTTAAGTAACACAAACTTTAAATTTAACCGGAGGATTTATTCACGAATAAATGGCACCCTTAGATAATAATCGTGGATCTCTTTGTTCTTTGCACTTTGTTGTGGAACCTTTGGATGATATCGATATCGCTATTGCTCGCCGTACGCCAAATTTGTATCCCGCAGGCTCATATTGGCTTTATGCCTTGTACAATAACAGTCTGTTATTATAATATGGATCTTCTTACTAATTTATAGTTTTATAAATAATAGTTTTAAGAAATAAAAGAAATTATTTCTACTGAAATAATTAAAAAAAAAAAAACAAAATGATCGAAAATAAGAAAATCGTTTTTCTATAAAAACATCTAAATTAGGGGTCGAGAGTGAAAATAGATCAGTTATTCAGTTAATAACATAAAGTTCTAGAAATATTTTTCACGAAAATAAAGTTGAATTAGAATACAATGGATAAAAAAAATATTTTCATTTATTTATCAACTAAAATATGTCGGTTTATTAGCTGATTTATTTAATAAGTCAATAGAAAAGTGATTGGGGCAAAAAATAAAATTACCCTTAATTTTTTGCTTTAATATAAAATAAATTATTAAAGCTTCTAATTCAATGTCAAAGATATAACACATCAAGCATAGTAAAGATTCAATATGAAATAAGAAAATATAAATATAAGAAATATAAATATAATATAAGAAATATAAAAGAAAATCATCGATTTTTATTTTTCTGGCACTAGGTATGTATGCTGCTACAGCGGCTATAGCTGCAACGGTAAAGTATCATAGATAGGTCAGAAAAACAATTTTTTTAAAAATTAGTCTTTTAAGTTTTGTATTTTAAAGAAACAACTAAAAAAATTTGGTTAACAAGAAAAAAAATAAATAGATTTAAATAAATTGTATACTTTTTTTTTTGTCACTGCTCCCAAATTTAAAAATTTACTTTTGCCAGAGGGACATTTGTGCGTATGTATTTACAGTGTACATTGGTGCTGTATTTGATCTGATAATTTTGGACCCAGTCGACCGACTTTCTTCAAACTTGGTAGGTAACTTTGATAGGTAAAAAATTTAATACTATTTTATTAAATAGTAATAAAAGGGGTTTTTGTGAGGGGGTTAGTAGAAAGGGGGTTTTTTGTTATCCCCCTTAGGCGGGTAACAAAGTATTATATTGTTGAAGAAATTGGAAAAAAGGATGGAAGTATTTTGGCCGAAATAAAATTTCAAATCTTTTCTGGGACACATTAGCAAAACTTTTTCTTTTTTTTACAAAAGTTGAAGTTTTTATCAAGATTTCATATTACCAAAACATTTTATAAACTGTACCCCTTTCATAAAAAAAAAACATAAATTTTTTTTATTTGTATCTTTGCTTCAGAAAAGAAGTTAATGTAAGCTTTCTGGATCTATAATCCTTCCTTTCTTTTACATCAATAAGCTTTTACATCAAATCAGTTATTTGCCTTCACTCAAATGGTCTGTGATAAAAAAAATTTTATAAAAATTTATATTAAATTTAAATCTCGAAATTTTCATTAATAAACTTAAATCTCGAAATTTTCATTAATTTTATCGATATGTTACATTACTTTTAAAATGTAAAAATTCTTGATTTTATATCAGCTGTTACGCTTTAGCATTTCTTGAAAAAAAAAAAAATTAGCTCAACATTTTCTCCCCCTTCCTAAAAAATTATAGCATTGTTTATTTCAAATTATAGTTGCATCTTGGTATTTTTTGAACAATTTCTAAAAAAATCTGTTTTAAATTTAATATCATCACTTAGGGATTATTTTCTTAAAGATTAATGTTACCTGAATGCTTCCTCTTGAGTATGGAAGCCCCCAAAATGAAAAAAAATTAACTTTTTTGCAATTTCAAATTTTACTTTTTAAACGTATTTTTATATATATTTTTTTTTTTTTTTAGGGGGGGAGTTTCTGGGCAAAGAACGCTTCGGCATTATCAGTTTGTTACACAGTAAAGTGATTAAAATAACTTAATACCTTTCCACTGATAAGACAGCTCTCAAATTAAAAAAAAAAAAAATAGAATATGTATTTTTTTTTTTTAAATTTCGGTTTTCATTTATTTAAAATGAATTTTAGTGAATATTTTAATTATTAAGATGATGCATGAGCCCCCAAATTTTCAAAATTAGGAAAATATATTTTTCGAAATTGTGATTATTGCTTTATTTTGTTGAACATCTTGGCTCAAAAATTAAATATAATGAAATAATTTTATAATTTTTGTTTTAATCAATAACATTAACATTTTTTTATTACGATACTTGTTTTGTTTAAATTGTAATACAATTTGAACATTTTTACAAGAAATTAGTTTTAAATATAAAGAAACTAAAATATAAAATTTTTTAAATATTTGCATAAAAATATTTTCTTTTCGTTCAAGCTATGTAAATTTTTTTATAATATTTTGAAACATTGATATTAGAGTACATTATCTATATACGTATGGATTTAAAATTTCGGCTGATCAAAAATAACAATAATTTTAATTAAAAATTTGTTTAAAAAAATTTCATAATTTTGACTATTGTTTTTCAATAAAAAGGGATTATTTAAAAATAAAAGTAGAGCTTAAAATGCCTGATGACTTGAAAAATGAATTGCATAACTCGACCTCCTTGTACGGGAAAGTTATCCAATATCCCGGTTAGTCTGATCAATAAATTAAATTCAGGTTAGCTTTTTTTAAATTCTACTTTAGTAATTGAATGCAGTAAGCTTATTATTAGGGGAAAAATCAAACTTTTAGTTATTTCTAAAAAAAATAGATCAATTTTTTTAATCTTTGACATTGTTTTTATAAAATATTCTTTAAATAGAATTAATTAGTGTATATTAAAAAAAAAAAAACAAACAAAAACCATTATTTTCATAATTATTTATGTTTTTGTATAATTCATTGTTTATGTATTAAAAATACGAAATAACCCTACAAAATATTGTGGATATATATTTCCACGATTAAGAAAAATCTTATAATCAATAAATATTTTACCCAGAAAAGCGTTAAGTTATGTGTAATTATACGAGAGTATAAAATTATATTTGTATACAAAAAAAGTATAAAATATTTTTCGCTAATATATAATGTCTGCATTAGTGAAGCCATTTGTCGAGCTTGTGAATTTTAAGCTTATATAGAGTAGCAGATGAAAAGAGAATCAAAAGAAACTGTAATACCTATTTTTTTTTTTTTTTTTATAAGAAAACAAACAAAATAGGGAAAATAAGCCAGGTTCAGTAGGTTCAATGATCAAAGAAACATATAGAAATTGGGAAAACCAAGATACGCATTATTTTGACAGATATCGTCTAAACTAAACAAGATATTGGATTATAAAAAAAAAAAAAATTATTTGGTTCCTTTAACAAATATTATAACTATTCTATTCTCGTCTCGTGAAAATAGTTGACGCGAAAATTGGCAATACCAGAGACATTGTCAAAATCGATGAAGTCAATTCACTCGATGAAAATCAAATTCTGGTAGAGTAATGATTCTATTTGGATTTCCGGAGGAATATATACAGAAAATACAAATTGTATATTAATGAAATAATTAAATATGTCGGCTAATAATCGGCTAATAACTTGCTTAAAATTATCAAAGGGAGGATAATGCAGGGTTCTATAATTTACTCCCGCTGCTGTAAAGTGTATAAATACGACGAACTGGGAGGGGGCCAGAAGGTTTCACTAATCACAAATATAATTTTGTAGATCCCGATAGCGGAGCACGTACACAGCACACAGAAAATTTGTGGGAGCTTCATTAAATGGCAGAATACAAAACACCATTACGTCATCGTATTGAATTATGGGGCCTCCACTGCAAAACACGGGGTCCATGTTTTGTACTAAAATCTTCAAGGATAATATATTCCATAGCAGCATAAGTTCATCGGCGAAATTTCACCTTCCAGCCCCCAAAAGCACGGTAAGGAAATTAATACACTTATTCTTGAGGTGTATTTTTTCTCTTTTGTAAAAATTCTGTAAGATTATAATGACTTCAGTGAGGGATTGAGAAAATATACTCAACGCACTTGTCTATTACCTCAATCACCCGTTCATTGTTTGAACTTCATCGAATAAAATACAATTATAATTCTACATAAAGTTCCAAAACCAGTGTCCGCAATTACTTTTCAAATAAAAATAACATATTAAGGTTTTCGTTGGAGATAATATAAAATTATGAAAATTATTCTTTTACGAGAAAATAGGAAGAAAGTGTCGAAATAGTAGACAAGTACTGATAACAATCATTTAATATTAAAATTCTTAATTATAAATGTATTATATTTATCATTAAAAACTGTTGGACAATACTTAATCAATTTATTAACTTTAGATCAGTTATTGTTTCTTATGATATTAGAATTGCTGTATATATTATTAAAATACTTTCCCAAATTTGGTATTCTTCCAATACGAATTTGTAAAAAGTTTTATATAATATCATTAAATAAATCCGTGGATTTTTATGAACAAAAACTATATAGCGAGTTAATTAACAAATCAGTTTGCATTCAGTTCAGACGTGATAGATTCATATTCATAGGTTATATATTTATGATATTCTTATCACACAAAACTAGTCTAGCTTGGAATGGAATTTATGACCTTAGTTCAAACTGTTCAATATTTCTGAGTTACATAACTAGACAGAAAATATTTCTAACAATGTAATATATATATATATATATATATATATATATATATATAATACTTAGTATAGCCTGTTTTTAAGCTTCACAAAATTTTGACTCCTATTTTTTCGACATTTTTTATTATCTGATAATCTTGTGATACACTTATTATTTATTTTGTTGAAACGTGTATAATTTTACTATAAATGGAAAAAGTAACTTTTATAATATTTAAAAAGATAGTAAAATATTTATTTTAATGGACCACGAAGAACAAATTACCATCGATTTTTACTAAATCGATACAAAATATCTACTGGGAAATATCAAACAAAATGAAACATGGTCATGTTTTTTAAATGATTAGAAAAACACTACACGAATTTTGTTGATGGAATCCCTTAACCGGAAGTTGGTTATTTGGGTTTTGTTACTACTGAATAATATTTTTAATAAAATTACGTCCAACCTTAGTTTTCAAATTAGTATTATTGTACCTTGTATCACTTGTAAATAAAGTTTAACACCTTATTAGTGAATTAAAAAATTATTTTTCTTTAATTTTATGTAATAAATTATCGACCTCCATAACAAAGATAATATTTTTTTCATCCTGAAGGTCTTGAGTTCAAATTCCGGTAAGCCTTGGAAATTTATCACAAATTAAAACAAGCTTTACACTTGAATGTTGAATTATTCATCTATAATATTAAATAATTTTTTTTTTAATAATAAAAATAGTATAAAAAATATGACTATAGAATAAACTATTATTCTTGTTTAGTTAATTAAATTTTGACTTTTTGTCGTCGATGTATAATTAAAAACAAAACACCCAATTTATTTTCAGCCAACTTCAAAAAAACTTTAATAGAAAAAAATTATATAATAATGTAATTTTTACAAAAAATAAATGTATACTAAATTATGAAAATTTAACTATGATTAATTTGAAATTTTTCTTAAAATATACATATATATAATGTTTTGATGTAGTAATCGATTACTATATCCATAAACATTTAGTTAATGAATTTTGATTTCATTCTAACATTTTTTATTCCAAAGAAAAATTTAGAAACATCTTTCCAAAAAAAAGCATATTTATTTTGAATAGTTTTAATAATTTTTACTTAAATTATTAATAATTTTTTCTTTTTTAATTAAAATCTCAACAAAAAGGATTCAATCTAAATAAATGTGGTTTAAAACAAAACCTTTTATCACTTTTTAACGAAAATCATCAAGTCTTTCGTCTCAATCTGAAGTTCTTAAATGAAAAATTTAATAATTTCGTAAGGTTATTTATTTCATCAAAAAGTATGCATAACATGGTAATTATTTTACGAAAAATGACAAAAATGATTAAAAATAGAATAAAGTTCTTTCAGTTTTTAGTAACTTAAGTGGAGTAAACTAATGAATTCATGATATTCAAATGTCGGTGTACAAAATACAAATGGCAAATCTTTTATCTCAATCCATATATATATATATGGATCTCATATATATATATATATATATATATATATATGGATATAGATAATGGATCTCAATCCATATATATATATATATGACATTATTATTCTTTCATTAAAAATGACAAATTGATTCAAAATAGAGAAAGTTTATCTTAGTATTTTAAGTGAATTAATGAATCCATTTAAAATGAAATAGCATTTGGAATTGTTGTATAAAAAAACACATTCAATTTGTTAATTAATTCTCCTTTGCAGTGGGTTGATACGAGACTTCCTTAAATTATAACTCTTCTAACTTTCTTTTGGCTACAGTCCTCTTCTCTTGAACCCTTGTTTCCAAGTTAGAAGCTTTTCTTTCCACATCAAGAATTTGCAGTTAATCGAAATGGTTCATTGATTTTTACATATACTTAACATAATTTTATATCCACTGAACTATAAAATTGCATCATGTATTCCTAAAATAGGGTTACTTTTTGAATAAATGATCATTCTTGAATGTCCAGATTACATTATTTAGGATTCATTTGGGTTTTGTGTTCAGTAATTCCGTTTAAATACTTCTCCAATAAAATAGAACTGAGAGATTAGATTGGTCATTACTTACAATTTTTAATTCCAATTTTTTATAAAAAAAAAATACTTGAGTGGCCATTTTTCTCTCCAGTCAATTTATTATTAATGTTAATAATATTAATAACAATTATTTATGATATTATTTTTTTCTAATTTATGTTGGTGATATTAAGTTGGTTATTATTAATAGCTGTGTCATCGGCAAATGAAGCAACGTTGATATAGACCGGAATCGGAAGGTCTGCTGTAAAGATGAGATATAAATCACGTTCCAACCGATTTTGAGGAACACCCGACTTAGTGTCAAAGAACACAGACAACTCCTGATCATACTTCACCTGCGATAAACGTCCGTCCAGGTAGCTACCCAGAACGAAGTAATACGGTTGAGGTAGGCTCTTTTTTAACCTGTATTGCTGGCCATGGAGTCAGACCTTGCAAAGGCCTTCTGGGTATCCAAAATCTTCAACCAAAAAGAATTTGCCTCAGCATTATCATTCTCCTCTGGGAGGTCTGGTAACCATTTTAATAAAGGAGATGCAGTAGTGGACATCCACAGGAGATCACGACTCTTTAGAAGTAAGCAAGACTAGAGCACAGTCTGCCATGGTATAGGCGTTGTCTGTGAATCTATTATGCCAGATTCTGTCTTGCTTCCAGATCGAAGACAATGATATCTCTAACTAGTTTTCGTCGAGGTTGTTTTCTGAGATCCCTGTTCGTTGGCGGTAAGGGTTCACGTTTTCTAAAAAATAGTAAACAAAATAGTCCACAAATAATAAACCATTCGTCTCGTTTTCAAGGTTTGGAACAACTGGCAGTAGATCAATAGTTAATCTCTCCATTACAGGCTACTATAGGTAAATCAAAAGTTGATTAAAACCCGGGAAAATCGAAACTAAATAAGTAGAAAAAAGCAGTTTTGTAATACAATACCTTTCTGAACAGTCACATAATAATCCAAACACTTGATACACTATTTAAATACCACAAAAACAGAAAATCAAGAGCACAGAAGCAGCCGTTTATTACGATAAACGTAATTATTAAGTTATTTTAAATTTTAGTTTTAAGTCAATTGGATTTCGGGGTTAGGGGATATAAAACTTTATTCCTAAATATTTTTTTGTCCTATTTCTCTAAAAGGTGTTAAACACCAAAACTGACACGTATTTCGATCCATCCAACGAACAGGTATAACAGTATCCATACCGTTTTTCTCCCTGCAGTAGTTAAACAGAATGTCCTGAGAGACATGCACAAACTTAAAGGTCTGATGTAGGACATCAAATAAACAATAGAAAAACATATTTGTCCTGTCTACCATTTTGTGTTTTCTCAATAAAGAATTACATTCTATATCTTTATATCTCCCTCTCTTTTACTGTTTATCCTCCAAACTACCGTGAGGTATTTTGGGGATTTTAGATGTCTTTATATGTAAAAGTATTAGTTTTTGAGATCTTAATTTTAATAAATTTTAGGTCTCTACAAACGAGCGAGTAAAGTAATATTTCACATTTCATTAGTTTTCTTCCAATATCATTAAATAAATTTATATTAGAAGGCGGAATTATTTAAAATGTTTCCTCAGAAATAATTCCATTTTCCTACTTTAGTTTTTCTTAAATTTTCGTTAGATACTAATCTACTATGCATTTATATCCTATAAATAATTTTTAATATGCATTAAAGAAGAAGTAAAAAAAAAAAAACAAGACAAACACGATTATTTGTGGGTTCATTCCAAAAATATATGTGAGGTGTTATAATAAATCTTTGAAGTTTTGAAGTACATTAAACAATACGTACAATACAAGCTTATACTTATGACGAAAGATATAGTATCTTTCGTCATAAGTATAAGCTAAAACAGCCCTTTTTTCTTTTTTTGTAAATAATAACACTATAACAGTTCAAGAAACCTTCTGAACTGTATTCTATTTCAAATCAATAAGTAATGTTAAGAATAATTTGAAAAAACTATGTTCTCTCATTTATTTATGATTCCCTCAAAGTTCCGTTCTTAATCTCCTTTATTATAAATGTTATTGAGTAGTATAATTAAACTGATTATCTTTTTCCTATAAGATAAGGACCAGATTCAAATGTTACACTGATTAAGAGTGTAATTTTGAAATTATTTTGAGAAATTTATTTGTATCATTTCTCCACATTCTGACAACCCATAGTATTAAATTTCTACGTTTACAAAAAAAGAATTATTATGCAGTAATTTAGTTTGTGATATTACAAATTTTATATTATTGTTTTTCCAATCTATAAAGAAGAAGGATTTTTCTTTTTAGTAATATTTATATTTTTAGGAAAAAAGGAAAAAAATAATAACGTAACCAACTGGAGGACTTCTGCGCTGTTGAATATTTTTAGTAAAATAGATCTATTGAAGTTGTTTGATTGATTTTTCTGGTTGTTTATAAATTATTTTTTCTTTTTAATAACAATCAATACCATAAATTATTTTCTGTTTGAGTTGTTTAATTTATGACAAAAATTAATGAAAGATTTATTTTTATATAATTAAGAGAAAAAACGTTGTTAGATTTTCTCGGTGAAGAAGTGTTTATGGTTAAATGCCCCAAAGTAATTACTAAGGATAAGAAAGGAAACCAATACAATGGTTTATAGATTTATTTTTAGAGAAATATTACAAACATTTAAAATACAGGGACAAGAAATACGTTCAAATTGTATTTTTTTAGTGTTCGATCCATTTTGCAGTACTATTATTTGTAATGCAATCTTATCAATTATTTTAATTACAAACAAAATTGATCTCCAGATAAAACTTCTTAATGATAAATGAATTTACTAATGTGTAAAAAGGTCAAGCATGATCGTGACTCGAATCCAGAATCTTCTATATTACATCACTTAGCCATAGAGATCGGCAGTGGATATTCGGATTTTTTTATAATGTACACAGAATATAATTATAATATTAATCATCAAAATTTAATATAATACATCAAAATTAATAACAAAAGTTTTTTCATTTATTTTTTTTTATTTAACTTTATATTTAATATGTTTTCTAATTCAATAGTAATTCGTTTAAAATTAATTTTAGTTTGCCAAAGTCAAATAAAAAGATACAATGAGATCAGTTTTAGAAAAAAAGTATTTAATTACGCGATTTATTTAGTATGTAAATAAATAAATAGATAAAATTTATCTTCCTTCTTTTTTAATTAATAAAAATAATAACTCGTATTATTTAAAGAGATATAATAAATTACGATTTAATAAATCTATTACCCTCCCCATATTTTCTGAAATTCATTTATAGGAAATCATTAACAATTTCCATTTTATAATTAACAATAAAAAAAAAAAAATAATGGGAACAATAATATCAATAAACAGATAGAAAAAGAATGTGAACAATGAAATACAGAGGGGTCAAAAAAATATACTCACTGTTTGTTATTGAATAATATCTAAACAAAAAGATTTACACTCACCAATTTAATGTTTAGTCTAGTGTAAGGTATTACATTTATTAGGTTAGGCGGAGCTGGCAATTTATCCTGCGCATGCGCGATTAGATGGGGGTGGAACGAGCCAGTCATATTAGCCGAATTAGCAGAAGACAGTCGAGTAGCAGCAAAAGTTAAGTTTGCTTACTGTTTGTTAAACGCTAGTCTGTTCATACAGACTAGCACTTCCTACAGTACCACTTCCTAGTGGTACCGAGAAGTATGAGAGTATTTATAACGTACAACAGCAGTGTCAAAGAGAGTTTAAAGATGTGCCCAAGGAAAGATACGGTCGTACAGCTACAAGCTTATATGAACAACTGCAAGTCCGGCGATCAGTGCTGCGGTGTTGCTATATTTCACCCGATCACCGCAAAAATCAGTGAACCAAGAAGCGCGCGAAAGTGGGGTGATCCGGTCAAGTCTAAGACAGATTCTGAAGAGTGCAAAATGAAAGTGTACATTCCAAGACTGCTACACGCGATGAATGAGAACGACACAGATCGAAGGATAGAGTACTGTGAATGGTTCAGCACATGGTTGTTAAGCGAGGATGAAGAATTTACAGAGAACTTTGGGTGGATTGACGGGGCACAATTCGAACTTAACGGTTCTGTGTATCGCCACAATTGTTTCTACTTGGCTCCCGAAAATCCTCACGCTCATGTGGACAGGGCAATGAATCTATCGGGGATTCTTTTTCGAGGTTATTGTAACTGGAGAGGCGTATCTTTATATGCTTCAGACAATGATTTTGTCTGCCATCCAAAACCTGTATGGTAACGAACTTTTTTACGTGCAACAAGACGGCCCCGCCTTACCATCGAGATGTCAGGATGTGCTTCGATGATACTCTATCCGGACGATGTAGTAATAAATAATAACACTGAAAACTAACAATATTTCACCTACATCGTTTTTTTCCTACACTCCTGGGCCGGACCTCCAATAAAGTATAGCTCAGCCCAGAGGCATGTCCTTGCCTGAAAGGCAAGCCTCCCCACCCACCAGCCGTATGTGTCTGGTATGGCAAGTCAGCCCATCCCCGGTCTCGGATCTTCTGTTTTGTTCTGCCTTAGCCTCAAACGTCAGTTAGAGAACCCGGACCCAGACAAGAATATCCGGAGCTCTCCACCTCAGCTGGGTTACGGTCTTCACTCCCTCCCTATCCCCCCAATTATTTGTCCCATGAGCCCGTGAGGTCTATTATAGAGTCCCCAGCCGATCATCGGAATCGCCACACCTAGGCGTGACGACCCTCACTACTGGGACCATCCACTCCGCCGGACCCCAGGACTCGTCGTGATCTAAAGACAACATTTAGAAGGCTCAGAAGCTTCTCCTGCGTCCCTCTTCGTCCTTAGCCGTCAGTATATCTCTGGCCAGTTTATCAATTGACCTCCAATGACTCTCACAACTTAGTATATAGCTCACAAGATTATCAGGCGTCAGATCACGCGCACCAGCCTGCAAGCGGATTTCGTCCCATTCAGGGCACCATAGCAAGGTGTGCTCTACCGTGTCCTCAAGGTGGCAATACATGCAATTGGATGATGATCTTTTGTCCATGCGGTATAAATACGGCTCGAAATTTCCAAAGGTTTCCACTGAGAACCTGTAATAAATGAAAATTTATTTCTCCATGCTTCTGTTAATCCAGCTCGTTATATTATTTATCAGTCTCTTCGTCCATGCAGCCTTTAATCCTGTTTGCCATAGTCATAATACTTCCGTTCTAGCTTCGTCTTTATTATCTCCCTCCTGTCTGATGAATCTCTCATGAATCAGCAGGTCAACTGTGGGGGGGGGGGACGCTGGCCAATACACACACTGCTTCATATGATATTGATCTGTATGCATTAACAACGCCCAACAGGGACCTCCTGTGTATTCTGATCAAACGAGATAAGTTTCTCTTAATGTTAACTGCATTTTTTCATACAGGCGCTGCGTACAACAGAATATATGTTACTGCTGTCATGATGATCCGACGCTTGGACGCTCTTGGAGCTCGTCTCGAGGACATAAGTCTATTTAGTGCTGATAGGGTTTTATCAACCTTCATGCAGGTTCATCCCACATGTTCACTAAATTTGTTGGACTTGTCGAGCGTGACACCTAGGTATTTTTTGAATCTAGGATCCTCAATTCGGTTGTTTCCAATCTTCAAGTCTAACCGTTGAATCTTCCTCCTACCGGCCATTACAATTAACTGCACTTTTCGGGCGATAGTTCCAGCCCGTGATCACACATTCAGCATCCAATCGAGGTGAGGGCTTCGTTTACTCTCTCTTCTATTTCTATTTCAGTTTTTCCGCCAACCATAACCGCTAGGTCATCGGCGTAGGCAATTGGGTCGTTTGCTCGGAAAGACGTAAACGCAAGACTCTATCGAATACGATGATTCAGAGAAGCGGGCACAAAACAGATCCCTGTGGAACCCCCCGAACAACTGGCAGTCGAAATTGCCCTCCAATGTCGTCACTATTGCGTGTCAATCTCGCAGGTATTGTCTAATTTGTCAAAGGAGGTAAGAACTAACACCCTTGTTCATAAATGCTTCCATGATATCTTTACATGGAACCTACCAAAAGCATTTCGGACGTCTAACAGTATTAACTTCAGTATATTTCTGATCCTCTAGGTTCCCTGTTTTGTGTTGTTTGCCCAGTCAACCACCCTAGCAATACTTGGATGGTCGACCTACCTTTAACGAACCATACTGGTTGTCATGGATTCCCTCGCCGTGTTTTATTTTCTCAAGAATGCGTGCCGCTAGAGTCCTTTCAATGGCCTTAGCCATATTATTTAAAAGACATAAAGATCTGTATACTTCTTGATTATCTCGTTTTCCTTCAGATAAGAAGACAAGTCCTGCATCCTTCCAACACCTGGGGAAGGAGCCGTTTTTCAGTTCTCTATTATTCATGTCTAACATTTCACCCGGAATATGGATCATAAGCCCCAAGGCTTATGACGGCAGACGCCTACCAGATCTTTTCATTACGATTTGGTATGCGCATCCCCATGGATTCATATCAAGTTCCTCACACAACTCTTTCCACTTCTGCATTTTAGCATTTTTAATTGCAAAGTGAAGTTCACTCCTTTTTCCTTTGAAAGGTAATAACGCAGCTTCGTATCCATCTCTACCACTTCTTCTGAGTCTCTGTACGATTCTCCTACAGCGCTGACGATCTTTTCTCAGCAGGCCAATCCTAGAGGACCACTAGTATGCAGGTCTACGCCCTCTCGGTCTGAAATCAAGCCTAGCAATCTCTCTTGCAATTGTTTCCTGCAGTGTCTCTGGAATCATTATTTGACCAGTACTAAACCTATTTGCAACCTCCTTCACTATTATATCAATCTGATGATTGGATAATCTCTGTAGGGGACTATGTATCCTGTAATTGAACAACGGATCTTGGATAACCAGGAGCATAGCATGATGGTCACTAGCTGTTTCTTCGTTGAGTAACTGCCAGTTACACAATGCCGGGTCCCATCTGCTATCCATAATATCCAAGTCTAGCACGGAAATGTGTCCTCGGGCCTCATAAGTAGGTGTTTATCATTTAAGCAGTAGTAGCTCATTGTTTGCATAAAGTCCATCAGGACCTCTCCCCTTCTGTTGGTGTAGTTACTGCCCGCACCAGTAGCCTTGCAATTGAAGTCTCCTAGCAGGGTAATTTTCTTCGAAGCGCGGCGTATTAGGTCTTCTATTCTGCCAATGAAATCTGTGTATTGTTGTATGTCACAGTTTGGTGACACATATGCACCCACTATTATAGCTTCCGCATGTTCGATAGCAATGAGTCCTTCGTCTCTCTGAAACAGTCTCCAAGGGAACTTGCTGCTGATGTCTTTAATTGACACGTCTCCCGATTTGTGGATACACTATATATTCCTGGCCTCTGTGAGTTTGTTTGGCTCCGTCGTGACTAGTATATCAATATTCCATTTCCTAGCAATGTCATCCACCAGATGTGATAAGGTGCTTCGATTGGCGTTGGTCAGCACTAGTCTAAGCATTTTGGGTCGGTTGGCACCTCAAGCCTCCGGTGCTATAATTATATCTCCTTGGGTCTTCAGTACAGTCCACTTTAAAGTGGCCTTCTTTACCAGAAGCAGAACAAGATTTACTTCGGTCAGGGCCCGGGTCCTGACCGAAGTAAATCTTCACAGCCTTATGTCCGATTGACCAACATCTAAAACACCTGTCGTCTCTATTGCTGGGATAACTCTACAAGATACCCATCCGATCTTGACTCTAATCAGATCGCATAATGAGTCAGTTATTTTAGCCGGCAGCAGTAGTCCAGCAGTTCTTGTGCTACCAAACGACTCCCTCATGATCATCTAGGTCATGGTCACTCCCTCATGGTCACCTACATCTAATTTAATATATGTTTACGATTAGTTAAATGATAGAAAATACTAATATAAGTATTAGAATTTATACTATTAATAACATTTTTTTTACAATTATTATAATTTGAAACCTTTTTTTATTATTAAATTTTATTCTATAATAAATTTAATTTAATTTTAATAAAAAAAATGTGATTATTCAACAATCAAAAACATTAATATCAGTGATTATTGCTTTTTACGAAATTAATAAATACTTTGTAAACTAAAACTAATACCTTAGAAATACCCTGAAAATTCCCCCCCGGATTCCAGTGTGATTGACAGTAAGAAATTAAAAAAAAGTTAGTCTGAGAACCTTTTCAAATATAAAAAGAAAAGAAAATTTTTTTTTTTTGGAACATGTAATATTAACTCTTTAATCTCTCTTTATCCGTTTAGCCTCCGGAAATACCGTAAGGTATTACTTCAGAGGATGAATGAGAATGATGTGAATGAAGTGTAGTCTTGTACAATCTCAGGTCGACC
>JAAAKQ030480967.1:19951-32222 GCA_010016005.3 Zanna intricata
GTATCTTTTATGTATGGTTTTTGACGTCAAAAAAGTTAACATATTAAGTATACTGCATTTAACAACAATACAACTGAATTTAGACTTTAAAGCTTCAATGGCTGTTTCCAATCTAAGAATTCTGCTATGAGTTCATTTTTATTTTCCCGGTTACAACTCCATTGCTGCTCCAACAGCACAGCTACAAAGCGAAAATATAACAATTGCCCAAAATTTTAGGTGTTGCGTTTTTTTTTTGTTTCTCTTCTTCCGAAATAAATATTTCATCTATACTTTTATAGTTATGTAGCCATGCAATTTAGCAAAGATTGAATGCAATGGGTGTTGATTTTTTGTAGTGGAGTATCTGTTAATTTTTTAAGCGGATATACCAGGGTGATATTACCACAATGTTTGATAGTTTATACCGTTGTAATTTCATGGCCAAAATAATTTCCATGAGAATTATTTGAAAGTCTTCAAGCTCATTATAAATCAAACATCTTGAAAAAAATTCCAAGATGACACACCATATACATATGCATGAATTGCAAGGTTCTGTGATATTACTAAGCAGAACAAGTATAAAATCTAAGAAAATAAAGACATTTAACATTTCGTTAACATTTAAGTGTCATTTAAATGAGAAAAATGTTTTAAATAGACTGCAACGTGGGTTTTATCGGTGAAAGGTGTTTTTTAACATCCTTCAAATTATTCCATAATTGGTTTTGCTTATACATAATCTTGCTTCAATAATGAGTTGAGAAAGATATGAATTATTTTCTTTTTCATATAAGAATGGACGAATGATTACATTTATTTTACGGGTGAAATTTTGTTTGACTTATTACCAAAGAATTGTGACCCTTATGTCACGAAATAGGAAACAAGATTGGCGCATTACATCACGAATGTTTTACTTATTAAATTTTTTGTTCAAAATATTTAATTAACGAATGTTCAGTATTTATTTTTCTATGTGCGTTAAAGAAGGCTAAAAAGAGATCCTTTATGCGTTATAATAATTTAGTAGAGTCTCTTTCTCTTTCTATATATATAGTAGTAAATGATGGAGGTAAATAAGGCACGGGCACGGGCATGGCTCGGCACGGGGACCGTAGCGTGTGATCAAGTGACCAGAGAGCCGCAGCCGCGGCAATGCAATGGCAATAAAGAAAGCGGAGTAACTCTTTATAACAAAGTTAAGATCTCCGATCTTTGAAATTAATTTGACTGCAGCGTGAGATTACCCGCCTCCTTCATCGTGCGGTAACGCCCCTCCTCTCACCCCTGGAGTCGAACAGAGGACCTCCCAGTTACCGCTGCCAGCTACACCATTCTGCCACCTGCCATCTAACATACTGGATACGCTTAAAGAAATAAACTTCTTTTTTGAAAAGTATGAGCATATCCATGTCTATTCACCAGTATTATTCTATTACTGATTTAACAAACACAGCCATTTCAGGATATTTTGACCTACATCTTCTTATTACATATATTCACATACAGACGAACATCCTAGCTCATTAATAATATTCATAAAATTTATAAATATTATTTTTTATATGATAAAATAATAAATAATAAAATAGCTTACTGCAATTGTTTTATAAAAATTTTCCAGTCGTAAATTATCTAGTCGAAGAAATTAATTTAAAAAGAGAAAGCAAATACTTAAATTATACGTTAAATACTGGATTGAGCGCTTCAGAAATGATTTTGGACGAAATTAAACGGTGACGTAAATTTTATCGGGTAGACATAATTCACCATGCGTATGATTTGATAGGATAATTAGATTGCTTATGATTACGTTGGATTATTTTTCCTTATTTGTTACAATTAATCAACAGACTATCTATTCTAAGATTCAATCCAGATAAATTATTGGTTAATTTCTTAAAAGTTCAACTTAATATTAATTAAAACAAAAGCAAAAATAAATAATTTAAAAAAACAAATAAATGAGAGATCAAAAGAAGTAATTTTACAACGTTACTTTTCCTTCCACAATAATAAATAAAGAAATTAAGCAAATACAGTTACGGTTAATAAGTTTGTTTTTAACATGTATATTTTCTTAATTTTCTACTTTCGATAAAAATTAACTGCTTGTCAGTAAATTAAAACTAATTTCATCAGAATAAGAATCACTGTCATCGGGCACATTTTCTATAAAATGCAATGAATTAATTTTATAAAACAGACAAGATATTAAAATTTAACAATAAAAAAACCCGACTCGGATAAAGCTTATTCGATCTGTTAAATTACATTAACTCACCTGTGAGAAAGACTAAATATATTAATATTAGTATTATGAAAGAAGAGTAAGACAGAACCCACATAATTTCTGACGGCAGGATACTCCAGACCGGAAATGACTTCATGAATACTAAATCTTATTTTTAAACTTTTTATCCGGTTACGGCAGGAGAAGGGTAATAATGTGTTTGGGTGGTACGCTTGTTTGTGCCCCAATAGCTACAGAACGGCTTCACTAATTTTAATAAAATAAGAATCCAACTTATTAGAGTTGGAACGAAGAAGAGTAAAAAAAAAATTGATTAAAAACAAAATTTGTTTGAAACGAATCTACTGAGTTAACACAAACATGCTTTTAAAGTATATTTATAAATAAATAACTATATTATAGAGTTTGTATTAGTATTAAATATGAAAAGGAAATAAAAGTTAAAAAAATGATGTACTTCGTAAAAATAATTACAGCTATCATTAAAATAAATTTTAGTATTATTAAATAAATAAATTCTAGAAGTATTTTTAAATACAGTGAATCCCTGTAAATCTTCAGAAAAATAATCCAAAACTAATATTGAGGAAAATGTAAGAAAAGAATACAGGCACATGTTAAAAATTACATTAATAAATGTTTTAAAATTTAATTTCAATTTAAAAAATCTAATTTTCATGGAAAATTATCATTCTTGTTTACCGAATCTTATAACGTGACAATTAATACAAGCTAATAAAACATTTTCGGCTGAACAGATTCAAAATAAATGTTATATGCTTTTACTAACCACTATAGTGTAATTT
This sequence comes from Zanna intricata, assembly GCA_010016005.3. Lineage (NCBI taxonomy): Eukaryota > Metazoa > Arthropoda > Insecta > Hemiptera > Fulgoridae > Zanna > Zanna intricata. The sequence continues at coordinate 22,997 of JAAAKQ030480967.1, forward strand.
TATTGAGTTTTAACTTCCATTAATATTGAGAGCAAGCTTTGCGGCCCGCTGAAAGAAAAGATGTATTTTGAAACTCAATGCCTCAGGGCAATCGTTAAACCTGTGCTTTTTTAAAAATTTGTATTTAAAAATATAACAGCTAAATAATATGCACACATTTACGTCTAAATATGCACGGTTTTGTTAAAAAATATTTATTTTGAATGCTACTGCTTTATTATATAATCTTAATCGAGTAATTAGAAGAAGGTTTTTAAAAAGACCTTTTTAAGATTAACGCGTAATAATGCATAACACAAGGGAGAATATTTTAATTAAATTAGTAGAAAAAGGATAATAAATTTTAATGAACTGTGTACTCTAAATAAAATAAATGTAATTATTTTCTTTTTTGCATCTATTTTACCGTTATAATAACGAGATCTTTTCGAACTTCAGTGTCATTTAACAAAAGAACTTATGATGAAGATATCTCTACAATGTAAGTTAGATAAAAAAGAACCCATCAAAAAAAGTTTTCCTAATTTTATTCATAAGTAGGTTCATCAAAACAAAATGGATCGCCTTATAAATTCTGTCACGTATAACTGGACTAACATATTTGGCTAAACGTTTAGATATAAAATTTATTTAAAAGTAAATCATCAAAGATTTTAAACATAAAATTAACCTCTTTTATAGATTGTGGCAGGAATATCTTTTGTCCGGAATTAAATTTCTCACATCTACGTAGTTTCATATTCCTCGATTTTATTATAGCGAAAATATCGGATGAATACCATGTATATGTAATTATTTTGTACAGTTCTTCCAACATCGGATTTAAAAAAAAAATTTATGCTAGTATCTTCCCGATTTCTGTCCAGGGTACTTTCTTATGAAGTTCACTGAATATCGCAATAGCACAAAACTACCTCTTATTTATTCAGCAATTTATAATTTTTATAAAATATGACATATAAAAAAAAATATATAACAAAAATATTTTTATAACAAAAAAAAATTTTAGCCCTAATATTAAAAAATACCGCAATAAAAATATACATTCGTAAAACACAGGACATTACACATAACTTCCATTTTATACACGCAAAGTCGTGCAAGATTATTTTTATTTTTTTATTAACGTCAAAGACACGATTCTATGGTTGTTACACAGAATATGTATCAAACATCTCGACATAAAACAAAAAAAGTTGGTTGATAGTACAGCTATTTAGACTTCTCTCAGAAGTCGATAAATCTGTGATCACCTTTAAATCGTAGCTATAAGATGCTACTCTTCCTCCTGGGTAACATTGGGGCCAGATATACGGGCCGTCTGTTAAGAGATAGCTCCGTTTGTTTTCAGAACAGAACGTCAAGATTTATATATATATATTTTAACTTGGAAAGTAAATATATGTTTTAAATTAAATAGTTTATAAACATTCTAAGGCCCGAAATAAGCTCCTTTTATTAAGAATTTTGATAAATTCCTATTTTTTAGCTCCCCATTGAAAAGAATAAATTGTTCCTTTTTTATGCATCTATTTAAATAAAGGGTAAATGCGTCCGCCAAATTTTAATGTACTATGATATCAAGAAAAATTCCTTCATATTCCGAAGGAACCTTCTGTTACATGCAAGGCATAATCGGCATTTAACAAACAATAGTACGTTACATTTAAATAAATTTACCTAAAAATAAAATATTCTTTTCCTATGAAATATAACCCACCGGGCTGGACTAGTGGTTAGCTCGTCATCGCAAATCAGTTGTTTAACAGCCGATTTTCCAAGTCGAAGATTCTGAGGTTCAAGGTCAAATAAAGATTAATTGCTTTTATACGAATTAAATACTAGACACTGGATAGCGGTGTACTTCGATGGTAACCACTCGTCTCAGGAACGGTCGGTCCATGTCTGTGCAAGACTACACCTCATTTCTACGCGATGCATCATATCATTCTCATCTGATTGGGTCGTGTGGAGGGGGGGGTTGCTTTATTGTTCATTAGTTAAACACATTGCAACATAAACATCAGGAAAAAAATCTAATGTGGACATCAAATGACTTCCTAATACGTCTATTAAATTTCATATACACATCTTTTTAAAATTAATAGTATATAAATCTTTATTTCAGTAATAACTTCTGATATTTTTTCATATTTTCTTTTTTTTATTGTTATTTAATTATTATTTATCGTAAAAATGTGTTTTTTTTTTACAGTCAGAGGTTAGTAATTATTAATAAATCAATTTAAATTATCCAAATATTTTATTGATTAAACTTTTATTTGGCTATAACTCTGGAGCCAATGAAAACAAGTACCTGTTATAACGATATATTAATATCGTTGAATAGCTTTCAATAACGTTAATAAAAAAAAGTCCAAAATTCAAATTTTTTGGGAATTTTGGCTTTTTTGACACATTTTCAGTCGATTGCAATCAAGAGGGTAGCTGAGTAACTAGGTGTTACAACAGTCCTAAATCATAAATTTCAACCTTCTACGGCTAATATTTTTTATGTGAGATACGTACAGCTCCCCCCCCCCGCGTACATATTGTAAGTACGTACAAACGTCACGCTGGATTCAGGGTCAAAATGGATATTTCTACTTAAATCTGAAAACCGAAATTATTCGCTGTCACAATACTTCCTTTACTTCGGACAATAAAGTAAAAAAATAAAAATATCGGATATTACATATTAAGAAGTAGTTAATAATAAATGAGACGAGTTTAGAAAATAATCATAGCAATAGATATATAATTATTTAAATACAAAAACTATCTATTTTGTAATATAATAGGATAAGTAATAAATCAAGATAAAAGGTTAATAAAATGTAATAAGTAAAATAAATATTAGCTTAAGTGTGATTTGATCAAATAGCTTAATTCAAATAAATATATATTTTAGGTAAAATGGTTTTACTCTTATAAAGCAGTTAATAACGTGGTTATTTTAAAATGAAACTGCGTTTATTCTTTAACCGAGTAAACAAAGCTCTAAAAGTTATTTGAAATTTTTAATATTTTATAACTTTCTAATAAGTTTGAGAGAATTACTTTCACAAATGGGATGTGAAACATATAATTTTAATTATTGTTCTACATCATTATTTTGCAAACTCGTTTGAAGACTAGTAAACTGTCATATCTTAAAACATTTATCATAGCGATTTCAATTTTGTTTTTTCAAAACCGGAACTTGTCCAACGTACCCTTCATAATGAACGTAATTAGTAGTTATGTTTAAGTACAGACTATAAAATCCTGCATTATTATTTTAACGTACTGGGAAATTTATATTTCCAGGAAGTCGGTTTTAAGTATTTTTGGATGCGTAATACGATAACAGAAATGTAATCCGCATATATGTAGAAAATTTATTTGTGATTTTCTTATCTTAACCAAAGAACTACGCCAACAATCTTTATCATATATCGAAATAAACGTTACACTAAGGCTTAAAATTTTCTGCAGAAACTCTATCTCCTACTTTGTTTTTTCTCATTCAGGAACCGCCTTAGAGTAAAAGCTCCTACAACTAACGTATAATCAAGCTTTTAAGATTAAAAATACTTTTTGGAACATTTCTTTAAGATTTTTTTTTTAAAGAAATATTACTTAAGAAAGTTACTTTTTTTTCTTTCGTCGGATAATATCTTCATTTTAAGAGTTATAACCCAGAATGGCACCGGGTTGGTAAAAATAAGGTTTAAATCCTCACAATATAAATTAATCTCACTTTCTAACATTTTGCCGATATACCTTTAATGGTGAATACTGCTGTCTCACCGAATATGAACTCCCTTTCAAATAATTGCGATTTTTACAATTTTCCGTTTAAAATGGATTTATATAAATATATATTTATTTGCAAACGTAATATATATATATTAAATTTATATAAATATAATATTTGTAAACGTAAACATAACGTTAATAAGATTTATTGAGGAGATTGAAGAAAATAATCTGTGAATTTTGATCATGGTTTCAGGTTTTTTAGAGAAAAAAATGATAGTTGTCACTTCGGTTTCATCTTACAATAGATTCTTACAATAGATTCGGTACATTATATATAGAAGATTTTAAATATTAACAAAAAGTGTAAACATATTAAACTGAAATTTGCTCCGGATTAATGTATACATTTTTTATAAGAACATAATAACATTTTTAAACTTATTAATATATTTTATATTAATATACTTATAATATGTTTTTTTAAATTTTTATATATTAATTATAAGAACACTTTTTTAAAATTTTTATTAAAATTCAATTAAAATCGCAATAAATTTTCTGAAAAAAAAAATTATACGACCTGACTGAAAAATTTAAATATAGTGTGAATTAAACGCAAATATTTATAGATAGGCAGCTTATACCTTGCACTGAAGTATATTCGTTGGAGTTTGCCCTGAGTGCGGTACACGATGAGTACTGAGGGTAGAATAATGTTCTTGGTGTCGTGTACATCTGTGAAGCCGATGTCGATGTTGCACCAAGAGTTTGTTGGTCTTGTGAAGTTGCTATAGGCGGGTAGAACGTGCCAGTAACAATACCCGAATGTTCATATGTACCCAATAAACGCTGGTTTGTGCACATCATAACCATACCTAAAAGAAACGGAAAATATATATGAATTTATAATTTCATACATGTATCTAAAAAAAAAACACTAAAAAATTCCAAATAATATTGATGGTTAATTAAAATTGTGGTTAAGTCAAGCGAAGTAATACTATTACGCTTTATTAGCTCTAAATTAAATTTTTTTAATACAGTATATCATAATACATTTATAAATAAAAATCAGTAATGAAGTAACTTTAATCTGTTTTATAAAAATGAAAAAAAAAAAAATTAAAAATAATCGAAGTAATATTAATTAAACTATATTATCAGTTTTAAGGATTTAAGCGCGATATCTAGAAAAAGGTATACTACTTAGCTACGCAAGAAGAATTTTATTATTGAAATAGGAGTAGTTACAATTTACACAATACTAGTCGGCAAGTTTAATACGAGAGTGTTAAGAGGTGTAGGTTTAGGGCTTAAAGTTCTTTAGTTTTCCGCAGTGTTTGGTGTTCTACACCAGCAATTTATATATAATACAGTTTTAGTTAATAGTTTGTACTACATTCTTTAAAAAAAAAACACTTTAAATATAAATATTATTAAAAATATGATTTTTTTAAATTATTGTAATACGTTTAAATAAGAAAATATAGAAAAATAAGAAAATATTAATGAAGAAAATCATTAACATTTCCAGCATTGTTGTTATTTTTACAGTTATACTTAACTAAAATAACTTAGTTTAATATCAACATCCTACGTTTTTTGATACTCGAAAACTTGAACAGTCTTTTTTGTTGAACAACTTTCTCAATCTGTATAGAGAAAACTGCTCAGTAAATTTACTGAGGTGAGCGGCAGTGTACAAAGTGTCCATATGAAACCGAGTAAAGCAGTTTAAATTACACATCTGATGCAAATTTCTGCACATCCAATAGTGCTATTTTTCAACAAATATTCTCTTAATATTACGTATTGAGATCTTTCAATTGCTTCATTTTATGATTTAAGAATTCTTTATTTAGTTAGTATACATTCATTCAGAACGTACCGACAAGTAATCTCTTGCCATGGACAGGTCATTTTTTCTATAAACTATTAGTAATTATACACCGTTTTGATTGAAATTAATGTTGATGGCATAATCATTTTTATGTTTATTGTAACTTAATTGTTTAGTTTATCCATTATGATTCTAAAGTGTATTTTGTAATTACGCCGTATCTTTTCTTCATATGGTAAACCGACTGCATTTTTGTTGATTATTTTTATATAATGTATATTAAATTATTCTATACTATATTTGTAATAAGTCGATGAATAAATGATTAGACTGTCCAAATATTACTACTATTCTAAAAAGATAATAAATTCTAACGGCAGTAGTAATTTAGTTTTTAAGTTACTAATTCCTCCACTAAAATAAACAGTATATTTGAGTTATACGAGTAATGTGGGGGATGGAAAAGGTGTAACGTGTAATTCTTTTTGCATGGCAAATATTTCATTTTTTTTTTTTTCAATATATAATCTATTTAGCCGAAATAAATTTGGATTCAAATCAGATATTGGAACTGGTAATGCCATGTTTATACTTACAAATCCGATTCTGGAAAGAATCAGATGATTGTAACCATGTCACTGGGATTTTTCTGAATACACAAAAAGTCTTTGATTCTGCTGATCATTCTTTTCTCTTGAATAAATCGCATAATATCAGTATCAGGGATATTGTTTTGAATTAATTAAAGTCTTACTTAAGTAACAGATCACAATATGTTAAAATGAACGTTGTATTTAGTGATGATCTTTCTGGGATTGCTGGGGTTCCACAGGATACTTTTCTCAATTTGAATAATCAGGGTAAATTTGTTTGTTCGGCGGATGGCACGGGCATTGTTTTTGGGTAATGGTTCTTTTCGTAATGTTGTAACGAAGGCTAATCTGAGTCTGAAATTGGCTAATGATGTAAAAAAATTATTGGTGCATTAACGGTATAAAAACCAAAGTAGTTTATTTTTCTAATAGGAAACAAATTGTTAATAATAAAATAATTCTACATAAACTATTTTAAATGTATGCTTAATGTGAATACTTATAATTGTAGTGCGCTAACTTTTGTTTATATTGTTAATTATCCTAGAGTAGATTTTGGATGCAATCTTAAGTTTAATATCCAAATAAATAATTTAGTTAAGAAGGTTAGGAAGCTCTTTTACAAGTTCAGGATTCTTAGGCATATTTTGTCTTATACTCAGCTTAAAATGGTTTATTGTGCATTTGTTCAGGCATTACTCTCATATGGCATTTTGATTGCGGAGGATTACATTTGACTTCCAGCCGCTATTAACTCATTAAAAATTTGTCTGGTTAAACCATATATTTTTCCTAGTAATATGCTTAATTCTTTGTTTAAAGTTGATAATTTTAAAAAATTTATACGTCATAAATGTATTATTATTTGTTTATAAAAATCAAGATTTATTTAAATTTTATTTTAATCATTCCCGTTTAACTAGCCATTCTTTGATGGGTAATACTTGTATAGCTCTTGCTAATAGAGTTCTCTTTATATTAACAGCTAGTCGATTATTGTTAATGCTTGATATTGATTTAGGTAATTTTGTTTCTATTCACTCTTTAAGAGATATCTGTATTTTATTGTATTGTGTATTATATTGATCTCCAATCGATTTGATCGTTGCGTATATGGCATTCAAAGTCACATGGGTAGTTAGATTGATTTGAGTAGGCGCGAGGTTTCGTGCTTCCTCGCTGCGGTTATATAGTTTTAGGGTTATGTGCAGGTCGACCTAAACCTACGGTGAGGGCGATTGCTGCTGAGGTATCTTCTTCTGATGCTAAATGTCGACTCCGGCATTTGCATCGGGAGCATCCCGACCGAGGCCTGGCTGATGACTGAGATATGTGTATTATATATATGTGTATGAATTGTATATGATAAGTTATATTTGTATTTGTACTTGATATTTAGTATATTTTAGTTTCCAATAAATTTTTTGTTTTTCATTACTCTGTTCTCGGTTCAATTATTTTACTTTTGAGAGCAGGATTGATATGTGTGATTGTATCTGTATTTTTAGCTTTTTATTACATGTATACTACCGTATTGTATAATATTTATCTATTCAAGTGAATTTAAATAAATAAATAAATGCACTACACTGCTTAAACTCTGCAAAGAGTGCCCAAAAAAAATTTCAAGTTTCGAATCCCGATAGGGTTCGAATAATAAAATACCTTAAACTTAATAATCAATACACATTTGTTTAATCTAAGAAAAAAAAAGACATTTTAATTCTGCAATCTTGTGATAGTTCTGGAAGGAAATTGTATTTCTGTTTCGTGATAAAATATTAATGCATGATAATAACGTACAAATATAATAACGTACAATGATAATAACGAACATGATAGTAACGTACAAATTCGGTAAAACCACAACTAACCTTTAGCGACCCCCATGGCCGCTATAGCTGAGGTAGCTTGAGGAGGATAGCTGACAGGCCGGTATGTCCTCGGGTAATATGCGGATGAATTGTCATGATGGTGATACGACTGAAACGAGGAGGCGGATGCGACCCTCTTTTGGGCAGAGCCATCGTTGAAATTGATCGAATCTTTATCTTGATCCATGGGAGACATTTCTGGTGTCGGAAGAGGATTATCCGATTCCATAAGCCTGGTCTGAGCGTCGTCTTGTATATCCGGTTCCGGGCTACAAGTCGGAGATGATTCCGGTGTTTGTAGTCCGACCGGTGAATAATAAGGCGGTTTAGGAGGCGAATAATAGTTTGGGAACTGTGAATTATAAGCAGGTCCCCCTTGTTTCGTCCTGGCCGAGGGGCTATGAGGCCCTCCTGCAGGGGGACTGGGCCCCGCACCCACTCTTTTATTATGTTTTCTTCTTCTAGGACGGTACTTGTAGTTGGGATGCTCCTGCATGTGAATTACTCTTAATCTTTCTGCTTCTTCCACAAATGGTCTTCGGTCTTGTGGTGTCAAGCTACGCCATTTTTTACCTAAAAGAGAAAGAAGTTAGTTATTAGAAATAATATTAAATATATTTACACTGTATTGAATAAATCTGCTTATAGTTAAATTTATCAGAGTATTTAAAATATACAAATCAGTTTCTTCCGGTTGATCTTAAATGATAGGATTAGATATTTAAGTTTTTTAAAAAATTTATATCCTGGGGACACTATGAGTCAAAAATAAAGTTTTTTTTTAATGTTTTGCCGAAAAAAACAACCTTTTTGGAGTAATATTCGTTTTGAGATTTAATAAATCGGTCTTACTTATGGGTAAGTTAATGTCTTAAAATAACTTGAAAACTTATTAACATATTGAGTGGTAAACAATATAAAAATATTTGGCAAAAATGGATTCTTATTTCTAGAACCTAAACTTAGTAATCGATTCCAGAGCATATTTTCTGATTTAATCGTAGCGAAATTCTTGTAATCTCAATTCCAGTCTTCTCTTGTTAGAAAAGCATATGCTCTTACTGTTTCTTAATTACAGCATCAGCTGTAAAATAAGAAATTATTTTTAATCGAATACTATCTTTTCCAATTAAAGTGTCGTAAAAATAATTTTCAGTTAATAAGAATGAAACTTC
>JAAAKQ030480967.1:32322-43233 GCA_010016005.3 Zanna intricata
CTAAAATAACGTTCATAGTAAATAAATAAGTCTGATAAAAAATCAAATAAAACATTTTTAAAATTCGCTTCATCGTTTGATTACGGGTAAAATGAATCAAATTGTCAAATTGTAGGAGATGTAATAAAAATTAAACGATAAAAATACGAGTAAAATAATCTTATAGCATAGCGAAACTTAAGAGAAAATAAAGAGCTAATTTTAAAGGCATAAAACATTTCATTTGCAATTTTTAGAAAAATGGTAAAAAGTAGAAGGTTCAAAAAATTTCTTTCAGTACATAAGGGGAAATTTTTTCTGTAAAATAATTAAGAAATGCAGTCAAATTTAGTTCTGTTCTAATGATTAATGAATTATTGAATATATCCTAAAATTTTAGAAGCTTTTAAAAACGTAGAAAAATTAAAACAAAGAAAAATTTCTTAATTAATAGTTCGCGAAGGCGAAACTGTGTATTGTGAACTACACAATAATTGAATTAATCAATTATTGAATGATTAATTCAATAAATTCAAATTTATTGAATTTTTCACATCGATTTCAGCTGTTTTTAGATTTGTTTAATTAAAAATTTTACATTTGTATTGCGGTTTAAAATGCGAATAGGAATAAAAAAAACGTTTTTAACAAATTCAAAGGTGAGAACCTGCATATTGATAAAAAATAATAACATTTTAAAAAAGATGTAAAGGAAGTTTAAAAAAAACATGTAGCGTGAATATTCTTTTTTCTGAGTGTGTACCTATTATTTTTTATTTTAAGTTTTCCAACCAGTATTCTTGAAGCTTCGCTTAAAATTACTTTAAATATCAGGCTATAATCATTATAACAATCCAATAAATAAGCGAAGATAAGAAAATATTCCGCTTGTTAATGTAGATCATATATTTTTAAAAAATTTATATAGTTCTATTTCCCGATTAATTTATGAGGAAGAATCTTCTCGGGGAACTAGGGAAACGATTTCTAGAAAAAAAACTATCGAATCATTTGTAAAAAGTAAGGTTTAAGTATAAATAACAAACATGGGATGAAATAAGTTGTTTAAAAGTCAGTTAAAAGTAGTGCAAAACACTACAATACTCCGGGATTGTCCTACACCACATCGAGGCGCAGTAAGAGAAAAAATCTAAAAGAAATCATTAAAGTTTTTTTTGATACTAAATTTTGACAGCACCAATTAATGTATAAAAAAAATTCATTACTCATTCGGAATAAATAATTATATACATTGTAAGGTGAAATTACTTATAAATTTTACGGATCAAGCCAAAATCAATGAAACATATTTTTGTTATTGGTATTTATTTTTATTATTTAGTTAAAACTACAGATATTGAAAAATTATTAAAAAAATAGTACCATTATTGACAGTCCAATACCGAAGTAGAACTTTCTTTTCACTTGTGTTAAAATATCGTACTAAATATCAGCTAGATATGTCACGTACTAGCTTCAAAATATGCTCTCCCTCATTAAATTTAAAAAAAAAAATAATTTTCCACTAGATATACAATAATAACGGAAGTTTTGATGGTAAGTGTACATTTACTATGAAAGTAAATGCAGTTATATTATTAGTCTTTTAAACGTTATTAATATAATAGTGTTATTGTTATCAAGAATCTAATACTTTTTCTCCACGAATTACCTCTAATTTATAAATTTCTAATTTAATAATATTTTTAAGTGAGGAAGTATTGATGAACCTAAAAATAATATCTAAATAGATGTAAAAAATCTTCATCTATTTAAAATTTTCTTTTTTATGGAGGAGAGGAGTTTATACAGCGAGATCATTTTATCGAGCTCATCATGATACTATACACTGTAATTCCATTATGGACTATAATACAGAGACACTCCCATTTGATATAATTCATGGAAAGTATTTACGCACAACTGATGTCTTACAGCAAGTGTTAGAAATGTCCACAATTTTCCTGAAGGCAGGTCCGAATCCTTTGCACCATATTTTGTGACACCTTTGAATACATCATGGCTAATGGAATTCATCACAAAAAAAAAATGGTGCAAAGGATTCCGACTTGCCTTAAGGAAAATGGTGGACATTTCCCAACACTTGCTGTATGACATTATCTGTCGTGCATAACTACATTCCATAAATCATATCAAATGTGAATATCTTTGTATTTTAGTCAATAATAGAATGATGTACACGATAAATGATTTGGCTGTATACCCAAGAACCAAAAGTAAGAGCAATTTCTTTTTCTTCATTTCTTTAATTCTTCCACTGTGAATACTTTTCATAAAAATTATGGTAGATTCCGTCTCTAATTAACTCCTTTCCTATGTTTCTCTCTTTACAATATTTGTTTTTGTCCAATTTACTAAACTTATCATACGTATTTTATATTTTTTATTCTTAGGCGTCATAATTCCTTATTTTTCCTTCAGATATTCCTGACTTTCTGTTGCATTTACTACCGGAAATCGTCCTCTCTTTTTTGACTGTTCTACGAAAACGATTTAAGAGGCAAGAAAACTTTGGGAATCAATCGCAAGGTATTACATAAAACTTTTATTGGTCTTTGTACATTTTTCCTGACAGAGTTTTGTTCTTAAGTCTTGACAACTCTTTTATTACACGTAATTTTTGTGTATTATTTTTTCATACAATGATAATTTTTGAAGTTAGCGACGAAATACTGTGGATAAGACCGACACTTCTGATTTTATGGTATTTAACTAAGTAAGAATACTTATTGAGTCTCGATAGAAGTAAATTTGTTAAAAGGAAGATGCTGTTAGCAGTAGTTTGATTTCGATATTGAATAACGGCAGTTTGTATTCATCATTGCTTTATTTTTCTCAAAGGTAACATTTCTGTCTTTAGTAATATAAGAAGTATTATCGTTTTTAATTATTTTCTTAACATGTAATTCTTATACTTACGGGTAGCGAGGGAAGAACTTTGAAATAAATCGTTAAAAAATCTGATCGTTTTGTTAGGTCTAGTCACCGTTTCAAAATATTTATACGATTATATTCTTAACGGTATGAGTAAGTTCATTTTTATTTCTAGGAAGATCGCACGTTATTAAATCAGAATATGTGAATAGAATGACGATGGAGGAGCAATACTGAAGGTGTATAAAAACAACTTTTAACAAACGTTAGACCCGCACACGCTGTAGAGTAAATTTAATAATAGGTGTATTATTAAGTTTATTAACAAACTACCGGTTGAGGTAATACCGCATTCACCCGTTCATTAATTTATTAATTCCTTACTTCGATTCGACGGAGTATTTCATCGAACACACGGGGCATTTTAGTGAACGCTATTAAAATGTGGCATCAATGGAACGAAGCAGTAGTACGAAGGGCAAACAATGGGCACTAATAGAGGGCGACACGGCTACCAACCTACCCACACGAATTATCCCGAATTTATCGCGTTTTGAAAATTGGATACGACTTGTTTATTCCTCCGCTTTCATCGCTGTTCGTCGCTTTTGAGTTATTAATAACAGGTGGGTGTGCCTCTAATGGGCCAGAACATAATAAATCCATCTTCAGCATCGAAGTCATGAGTATAAGCATTGTAAACAAGCTGCTAACAATTTCTGTTAAAAAACCCCCGCCCACTCGATCGGGTAAATTATTTTGACTGTAAATTATTTCTCCTCTCCGTTTTCATTCTAAATTTTAAATCATAACTTGTTAAGTTTACGTGACATCTTTTTCTGTGTTATCTATTTTTTATTTAAATCTTTATTCTGCATATCCGATATAAATCACACTTATTATAATCCGACCGTAAGCAAAATTTAGTGTAATGGATCAAACGATATAGCAACCTCTTCTTGGCTCCTCCTGTGAATAAATTATCGCTACGACGTTGAGATTTATTCGTAATTATAAATAATAAGTATTTACTGCTTGTATAATGGAATGTTTAATATTAAAAATTTCACTTTTACAGTTGTAAATTTGGATGAACCTTTTCCACTGAAATCACTAGTAAAATTCTTGTGGTATTTTGATTAGAAATGTTGATAAAAAGAAAAGTAACTAATAATACGAATGAAGGAAATCCTTTGCTATTATAAATTATAACAAATTTTTAATTTAAAATAAAAAAAAGTAAGAGCGGAATATTTTTAACACAAAAAATAGTGTTAAGTTTTTTATTTGTAAAGGGAGAAAAGGTCCGATATTTAGTTGTGAAAAAGAAATGAGCAAAACCCTTACATTAGAAGTTTATTTGATGGCGATATCCACAGTAATTGTTATTTGTAGTTACCGTCACTGTACAGGCTTAGCAGGCAATATAATGATCATGTTCCTGAGTGCTAGTAGAAATTAAACCTCTTAATGATGATGCCATTTTGATTATTTACATGCGGTTTATGAAAATAAATAGCCCGCGAAAAGAATATAAAACTTCGACAAACTTTCGTAAAATGTAGTTTATATTTTTATAAGGTAGTATTAAAAAATAAACTAAAAATAAAATGGCTGCTACTGGCTACTATCTTCGGCACGTGATATGAAAGTCAACAGATTTTTATCGGGTGTATAAAAATGTAAAATGAGCTTCAGAAATAGAGCCATTTGTATGAGATGTATCCACCGAGTAGGCCTATGAAGCGGTACAAGACTCGATTGTTTGGATATTTTATGATAAGCAAAAATGACGTTGTAAGTTTCGGAATCAAATATTACATTTTAGCTTTCTAAAGCGAGCTTGCAAATAAGTAACTTTAATGGATCAAATATAAACGTTTAAACACATAAGATTTTAAATTAACATTAGCTAGTTAGATTAGCGCTTTAGTTACGGTATGAAGTGTAAAGTATAAAAGATCTGAATTTATTTAGGTCGAGAAACTTAAGTGAATATTTATAAATACGCATTTTATAAAAAGAAGGTATTGTTACATGATTTTACATTTTAAAAACGGATACTGAAGAGAGTTGTTTAGGAGTAAAGGCGGGGTTGCTTTATTCCAATCCATGTTTCGGTACAGATATCATAGCAGACTAATACAGTACTCCGTATACATTCACAGCGGGCACAACTAATGACGTACGGTGGTCCACCTTATCGATTCTACAGATCGATTCTTGCTTTCTCGAGTTCAAAGGTCAACTCCATTCTGAATGAGTATCTTTTGTGGTTTACTCAAACTCTCTCTATAATTCAAACGATCTACGTTATAATAACGATATAAAAACACAATAAAAATCATAAGAATGACGCTAATAAATCATATCGGGTTTTGTACAAATAAAATGAAGAAATAACTGTATTTTGAACTAATTAAACTTTATGTAGCTACTACATTGTTAAGCTAAAAATAGTTAAAATATCTTAACTAATAAACTTTTCTTTAAAATTATGAATTACAAAAGTAGAAGCTCGGATTATTTTCGATGAAGGTCAGATGTAATAAAATACAATAGTAATAATTTCTTTATTTACAAAATTTTGTATGACCTATACTAGCTAATAACTGGAGATTTAAAACAAAAACCATGTTGTTCTACTGAAGTTATGTGATAAGTAATGCTATCTGACCGTTAAATATTTTAATTTTCGAATGTTTATAAAATTTAAGTTGATATACAAATAGTTTCCTAAATTTTTTAACGTTTAAGGAATAAATCTTTTTACAGAAACATGTACTAAAGTTTTATTTATTTTTATTTGTAAAGCAGCAACTAAAAAAAAAAACAAAATATGAAAAGCTGTTATCTTTTTAAGAACAGATTTTGAGAAATCGGTACCGAAGTACAAAATAAACCTTTGTGAAACGTAATTTACGAAAAAAAAAAATTGTGTAATATCAAGTATTTTTTTATCCATAGAAACTCCTTCTAACCCTTTCCGGTTCCGGATGTAATGTTTCGTTCACGATTATAATGTAAAAAATTGTGCCTCTGATTCCCAGTTTTATTTTTTTTTGTCAACATATTACGAAGCTATGTGCTTACGTCGTTCCTTTGTTTGTCGAGATTCGTGTGGAAGAGTTGTATTGCTTTGAATATAGTTAAAAACAATTTTTAATAATTTCGATGCCAAAATTTCGCAGTATAATTTAGTATAGATAGGTTAGTTCAATAATGCGTCTACTTTTAATATTATTATTAAGCTTACATCTGAATTTATATTCCTGTAATTTTGATTTTTACAACTGAACCATTATTTTAAAATTTTGTTATTTATGCTAATTTAGAATTATAAATAATGGTTTTCCATTAACTAAAGGTTAACTAAAAAAACCTTTTAAAGATAACAGTTTAGGAACAAACATCAGCATATTATTTTAATTCAGTGCTTTAATTCACCAACTTCAAAGCGATTAATACATTACTTCTATTAATAAAATTTTATGTAATCTTTTTTTATTAATATCGTACTCGCTAAAAAAAAATACAATTTTTAATAAAAAAAATTCCATAAAACAGTAATTCACTAACTTTTGTACAAATTAAGTTACAAATAAATGTTTATATAGAAAATTTTAACACTATCACACTTGTGTCCAAATCTCTAAATTAATGTTAAGTTGATAAAAAACAACTGAGACAAACTATGTATTAAAACAATTTAAGTTTAACATTTTCAGATGTATCAGACTAAAATAAAATCTAAAATATTTTTGTTAACTTGTATTACACACAAATTATCCAGATAAAATCTATCTTTTAAATATTGAAAGTTTGATATTTTTTCAATTCTGCAAAGGTTAATATTTCGTAAATAACGTTAGGACGTGATTTAAATATTTTTAAAACAGGTTTTTCTTTACGAAACGAGTAATATATTTGCAATTTTTAGCGAAATAAAAGGAAAGTTTATTTGTGTGGCTTCAAACATGATCAAAATATACCTTACTCCTTTTACTAGATAAGCAGAAGTTTGGTGTACGAAGAGTTTAAAATGTATAGTATATACATATGGCAGATACTTAAAATTTGTATATTGTAATTGCTTTTTATACATAAGTATACGAAAAATAATCCTCCAATTATACAGGGTAAATATTTATTTTTAGTATTTAAAATTTATTTTTAGTAGGCGTTAAATCAGTATTATCGTAAACAATAAATACAGGTTAGTTGGTTCTCTCTTTTATCTGTTTAGCCTCCGGAACTACCGTTAAGGTATAACTACAGAGGATGAATGAGGATGATGTGTATGAACAATCACATGTGTGTGTGTCTTGTACAATCTCAGGTCGACCACTCCTGAGAAGTGTGGTTAATTGAAACCCAACCACCAAAGAACACCGTGTATCCACGATCTAGTAAACAAAAAATACAACCGGCACGTTTATAACGTAAACTTAGGCGGGTACTATATTCGTCGTTTAGTATTTAAATTAAGTCGAAAAATATATCTGATATAAAATAAAGTTCTAATAAGTAGATACCACTATACAAAATATATGAAGTACATAAATAATAGCTCCTGATTTTCTTGGAAGTTGTTGTGGTAGTAGTGTATCCATCGTACCAAATAATCAGTGGAAAGTGTTCTTGACTACATTGAAGTTCCCCCCCCCCAACAAAAAAAATAACGCAAGTGGTTTCCGTTTGCACTGCAGATACTTTTGAAAAATTTTGTAATCTTTAAAGATTTGAATGAAAATATCTCATTAGTTTTAGAAAAAAAAAAAAACTAGAAATTTCAATAGGCAAGTAAACGTAATAATAAATATTCTTCCTGTATATCATGATTTCTGGACGTTTGCCGTATCTACATACGGCATCGACAAGTCTTAGTCTGGTATTACATGTACAATATTTTTCCTTTTTAGTTTCTCTAACTATGGTTTACAACACGATTTAAAACGGCATGTAGGCAGAGAAATATCTCTCCTATGAATTTCTATGAATCTATCTCAATTTCTATAAATTGTATCGGTTATTATTCGGAAGCGGAAAGAAGAGTCCTACAATTTTACATAAAAAAACAAATAATTCGTTTTTTTTAAATTTTCAATATTCATCATGTATGTTTTCATTCCCAGAAAAATCTATGTTGTTGTTGTTGACCGGCGCCGGTTAGGTATCTTATTAGATTGGATGTTATCGAGGTATTACGTTAACATGATAAAAATTGTACCGTTTCTTTTATAAAGGGATTAATGTAACAAACAAACACGTTTTTACTTTGCATTTTTTTCTTTTTTTTTATTAATTACTTTAAGGAAAATTCTAAAAGCAGATAATAATATATGTTCAAATTACATTCTTAAGAAATGTAATCGCAATGATTTAATGTAATGTAATTAACACTCTGTTATAATTTAATATT
The DNA here is from genome assembly GCA_010016005.3 of Zanna intricata. NCBI lineage: Eukaryota > Metazoa > Arthropoda > Insecta > Hemiptera > Fulgoridae > Zanna > Zanna intricata. Next base: position 40,619 of record JAAAKQ030480967.1, read on the forward strand.
ATGATTAATGAACTTAAAATGTGTTAATGAATTAAACTCTATATTATTCAGTAATTCAGTAGTAGCGACTGAACGGAAATTAATTATCATTCAGCATTTTATTACTTAAAAAAACCGTGAAATTTTAACGTAAAAAGGTTATGAATTCGTATATAAGGAGTATTTACTTCATATTTAAACAAAATAAAAATTAAAGTATAAAATGAAGAACAAAATTCAGGTATAAGAATAGTTTTAAGTACGAGAATTATTACATTTTTTTTAATACACTGAAAAGTAAGCGATAGTTTAGGATGTATTCAAAAGTAATATTAATATGTAATGATCGCGAGTTTAATGTGTAACATAAATTTAAAGTTAAGTTGTGATGTAGAATATATTCGGTAATTTCCTCGTTCACTTCACCGTATTGCTTATGATGAGTTATGATCAATGTGAGAGGAGAGTGATGGCTGATGGTGTCATGAATGATGAGGCGAGGTGTCCGATGTGAACTGGTCAGCTATCAATCAAACAGCTGGATGCAAACCCGACACCAGCAACATCGGAACAACTTCTTGGCCCTGGTCCTCAAAAGCCCTACCTAATAACGCACGCGCGCGCGCACACACACACACCCCATACTTTCTCAACGATGTGTCTACGGAAATAATGTCGAATCATAACTTTAGTTCTTGAAGCGGATGATGAAAAACATAATTATGATTCATATTAAATGCAACGGGAAATTATTTTATTTTTATATAATTTATAATATAAATTTTATAAATAAAACTAAATTATTATATAAATAAATTATATAAGTTATTCGAGGATTTTATATCTTGATTCAGAATACATAGCTCTATTCCAAACGTCAAAAGTAAATTTTGCTTTTTTTGTAAAGTAAAATACTATTCCAATTTTCACTTTTAAAGAATATACTCCGTCAATTCTAGGATTTTTTTTTTAGTTTCATTTTCAGTGTCTTGAATTTAAAATATATATATATAAACTGATAAAAAAATGTAAAAATTTACAAATGACTAGCCCACAAATATTACCCCTAGTACCAATTACGTTATACTTATGTATTTGTGTTTACATTGGCTCTAAAAGATCCAGAATGATACTTATTAAGCCGACTGATGCTTATTATTATTTATTTGTGTATTACGAGTTATTACTATTGTAGATATATATTTTTTTTCTGGGATAAAGAGTGTTAACAGCCAGAAGAAAAATTAAAGATATTTTACACATATCTTAGCAATAACTATTTTCATTCAGCAGACTAGTTAATGTATATTTACTACATACTATTAAAACATTTTTTTAATTACCAAAAATTGAATTAAATCGTAGACCAAGAATACATCTTAATTATAGTCGAGCCAAATAATCATCTTACTTTACATCATGATGTCATATTCAAGTAAAACTTTAAGGCCCCATTCAATAAACAAAAACTGTAAAAGTTTCCTTTACTTGTACACCAATTTATTTTAACGGATGTATTTTAAAACTTAGGCCAAATATTGATGGTTGAGCAGGATTTTAAATTTTATCATTCTAACTATACCTAAAATTCGATAAACGCAAACTAAGATATAATTTAGGGCTTTACGATTTGAGAAAAAAAAAAAAGTAAACTTTATTTTTTCCCCACTGATTTCTTTGTCAGGATATCCATTACGTTTTAGTACAAACAATAAATCGAGTCGTGAATAACTTTGTATCAGTATTTTACAGAATTTATTAGTTTCAATTAAATTTATAAAAAATATCTGGTACAAATAAATGGCTAATTTAAGTAGCTTTCTTCTGAGAATAATAATGTTTATTTTACAGCCATTCCTTTCACATTGAACGAATCTTTTGTAGGTTTTAAGATCCACAGGACATTATAAAGTATTGGTAGATTGCACTACATTTGGCTCAGTGAAAAAAAAAACAAAAGAAATGAATTACTCCTCACTTCTTTTACAAGTAGAAGTGAAAAATAATTAAATAAGTTCATAAGTTAGAAGAAAGTAATAATGAGCATCCGATGCCAAGCCGACTGACGCTTATTATTATTGGGAAATGACTACATCATTTTTTCGAGTGATCTGTTTCTCGTATCAAGTTGTCTACAACTCTTAGGTTATAGCAACCATCGTATATATGTTAGCGTCGGAATTTACATTTGTATGTTCTCTATCAGTAATAGAAAATTCATTACTTTTAGAGTTAAATAAATAGATAATATATTTTAAATCATACTACATATGGAAAAGTATATTTGTTGGTGGTCACACACACATTTTTGGCTAAGCGAAGTTGTCATCAAAATTAATATAGGCCTTTTAAATAAAGAAAATAAATTCATACCCACTTACATCATTAACTTGCAAGCGGTAGCTAATTTTCGTGCAGCGCGAGAAAGTTTGAAGTAGGAAGTACGTTTTATATTGAAAATAATTAATTTTAATGTTAATTAATATTAACATGATGAATACAGATTACATATATTGCATTTTTTTTTTTGTTTAACCACCGGAACCACCGTTAAGGTATATCTTTAGAGGATAAGATGAATGAATTATAGCGTGTGTGAAAAATGCCATGCCTGACCGGGATTCGAACCCGGGACC
>JAAAKQ030480968.1:0-22413 GCA_010016005.3 Zanna intricata
AAAAAAAAAAGTATATATTAATAAAGTATATATAATAAAAGTATAAATATATTTATACTTTGTATATATAAATATATACAAAAAAAAGTATATATATATATATATATACACATGTGTGTGTGTGTGTTTTATAAACTAAAACTATTTTGACAAATACTAACAAATACAAATATACTAACGGATCAGAATGGCCTGATGAATTGTTAAGCAATACTGAAAGTGATGCATATTCTGATGTTTTGGAATTATTCTAACTGCATAAAATAAAATAATCAGAGATGTGCTTTATGAAGAACTTAGACCTCTAACAGAATTATGATTTTTCTTTAAAGCAATTTAGAGTTAGCATGATTTTATTTTTTAAAAGTTAAGGTTTGATTTTACAACTGGATATTACTTTTACATCATATACAATTGTGTTGTAATATACTACACTAAATAAGGCCTTTTACACCTTATTCAGTTTTGTTTTCCAGTTTTAAATTTAATTACATACTATAAAAGCTTTTACTTTTCAAAATTTAAAGCAACTTAGATTGATTTATTTAAATGACAACAGCTAATAGATTATTCCAAGAAAAAAAATTTTACTAGCAAACTAACTCCATGGAATGAATTTGTTACTAGCCGCAGTAAAAAAAAAAAAAAATCCAATTATAATATATAGACTACTCACTACTCTACTGCCTGTACTGTAAGGCAAACAAATTAGACTTCTAAGCAAACTGATCAAATTACATATCCTGCTTTCATTTGAATGAAGACAAATGAAATTTTGTTAATGGAATTACTTTCATTATTTGGTATATAGATTTCTTTTTTATTGTTTTCACAAATCAATAATCATATATTTGATTACTTGAATTAAGTATCATATCAATCCAGAAAGACTTGTAAGAACTCATTGTCATCACAACTACAACACCTTAATAAATTATGAATCGTAAAAAGGATTTAACTTCAACAAAGTTTTACAAAAATTACAATTTCATTATAATTAAAAGGTTACAAATGGAAAAGTTTGTAACAATATAACAATGCAATAACAGACCTGCAATACCCTTCCAATCCTGACCGCTGATATTTGATAAACCACTTAATTCTGATAAATTGCTAACTGTAGAAGAGACTTCATCCTGATCACCGTCATCCTCATCATCATCAATATCAGCATCTTCAACTTCCAATCTGAAAAAATTTCAAACTTTAATCAGAATACTAAACAAATTAAAGATACTTTGCCATACTTAGTATGAAATTATCTAGTGGAATATAATAATATTTTTTTGTTGTGAACATAGAAAAAGCTAAATGTATGTGATTTAACAGTGAAAGGAAACAATTAACACCCTATATATATATATAATTAATGTATGTCCCTAAATGCAGGATTTAAATTGTACACAATCTTCTTCCAACAGGGTTGGGAGCTTTATGCAAGATCAGATGTTCCAGTACACAAACACATTCCAGGTAGTTAACATCAAGCACTACACAATGGAGTGATAATCATTAAAATTCATTGAAAGTGATGGAAATTATTTCACCGAAACTGTGCTCAAATTATCTGCTATTTTATAGTATAAAAACCCCATCTGTATCCAGTAACTAGTTGAAAAATGTGTACAAGAAGATTCAGTTGTAGATAATAAAAAAAAAAAAAAGAAAAAACCAAGCTGCCCTCATAAGGCTGAAAACAATATCACTTTGAACAGATTTTAATAAAAGATCAGCCTGCAACTATACTATTCAGTTAATCTAGGAACTCAAACAAATGACCATTTAATGAAAATTATAAATTGGGTGCTGGAAAATGACAAATTTAATAAGAAACTATCTTTAGCGACAAGGTACATTTCCACCTTAGTGGGTATGCTGACAAGCAAAATTGTCACATTTCGAACACAGAACGTGTTCATGTAATTCAATAACATCCTATACATATCCAATGATTGACAGACTGATTTCAGATTACATACTAGTGGATGTTTCAACTGTTAATTTTTTTTTTTTTTTTTAAATGAGGCCAGGCACATAGTGATTTTGATGGTAAATGTTACTTGAAATTATACTGGACGTTTTATGGCCTCATTTGGACAGAATGATGTTTAGATAGCATTTGGTTCCAGCAGACCTACCATATAATCCTTCAAACATACCCATAACAGCAAAAATTTAATGGAAGTTTCATCTCGCACAACAGCCAAGTGAATAAGCCACTAAGATTGTGAAAGTTTTTAATTTGGCAAAAATTTACGATGCAAAAATAAGGCGATATCTGAATCGTCAACAGCAACTAAAAGAGTTATCAACAAACAGCATGGAGCTCAATGCTTTCTACCTTTTTGTATTTTTTGACAATGGCACTAAAAATCGAACAAATTCAGAAGGCTTTCAGACAAAAAAAAGTTTAATAACAAGGAAAATACTACTCTGAAACAACAACAAACACTTATGAGTTATATTTAAAAATTATTTAGATTATAATTACAGCAGTTAGGTTACAGCAATCTTAGTCATAGCCATACAATTACAAATTGTTACATTACACTGTCCTGCTGCCAACTGAATAAGGTCAATTGACGTTCTATTCAGTAAGGATATATATATGAGGATGTAGCAAACATTGTGAACACTAGCATAATCTATATTGCTTCCAAATTCAAAGTCAGTCAGATCAGATACCTCTACTGTTAGAATTTGTGGATGGGGGTACTCAATTTTGATTTTCACTGTTTCCTGTTGGCAATTACATTATGAACTAAGTATTGTGCTTTTGTTATTAATAAGTAGCATACAATTTATATATTTTAATGTTAATTAGGTTATATTAAGTAATTAACCAGCCCACCCACCGGGCTGGTCTAGTGGTTAACATAACATTGCAAATCAGCTGATTTCAAAGTCGAGAGTACTAAGGTTCAAATCTTACTAAAGATATTTATTTTTATACGGATTTGAATTCTAGATTATGGATAAAGGTGATTTTTGGTGGTTGGGTTTCAATTAACCACACTTTTCAGGAGTGGTTGACCTGAGATTGCACAAGACTACACTTCATTCACATTCATACATATCATCCTCATTCATCCTCTGAAGTAATACCTTACGGTAGTTCCGGAGGCTAAACAGAAAAAGAGAGAGATTAAATAATATAACTTGGTTAAGATATGTAACTTTGTACCATATCAACCGAATGCTCACTTTGCTCACTAACCTCATCTAATTAACATTAAATATACAAACTATATACAACTTCTTAATAACAAAAGTACTATTTAAACTAAATGCAATAATTAACATTCAATATATCAACAAAAAACAATGAAAATCGAGTTAACAGGGGAAAAGAAGTACCCAGATATCTTCTGGACAGACCATGAATGTTTAATAAACCATGTAATGTTGTTTTAAGTCTTCTACACAAACTATGTATGTTTCTGAATGTGTGTCCATGAGTAAATCTTGGTCATCCAAGTCAAAATTTGAGGAGCAAAAAAATATATTAAAAAATAAATAATGGTCACCTACACATAGGCACTAACATTAAAAGGTTTTAAGCTATAATTTTTGGGAACCTAAACTGTTTCTATATCTAAATATAAACAGCGTAACTCAGAGAACAAAGCAGATAAATTAGAGTGCAAAAATAAGCAGACAAAACTATATACTTATTCAAGCATACAATAGGGTGTATATTAATGACAAATAAAATAACCTAATGTTTAGACAATCTTAGTTTTAAAATCTAAATTATAGCATCGTTTCAAAAATATTATAACCTATCTAATATCAAAAATTTACAATGTTTTCTAACTTTATTACAAAGGCAATAAAGACATAAAATTGATAGATCTAGTTGACTTTTTAGCAAGCGACTTGCTAAAACATGTTTTAATTCTAATTTTTGTTTTAAGATAAGATTTTTCGTGAAGTAACCCTAAATAATAATTTGTAGACTGATTTTAGGGTCAATCAATTTCTGTTCACCCAATAGTTACTGAAAGAATTTATTTATTTATTATAATAATTTTACTATTAGACAGTTGAAAATAGTTTTTTCATCAATTGTGTACTTTCTTGAGGTTGTAGAACCTTAATAACTTCCTTTTTTAAATACATAAAATTCAAATAAAAACCACAATAAAACAAATTCCACAAACTTACAAAAAATACAAGGATTTAATGTGTTTTGGTCTCTTTTTAAATTTTACAAACTAAAAATAAAAAAAGTTTGCATTAATCCAAAAAGAATGATTGAATAACCCAATTTTGTAAGATTTTATCACAACAGGTTTGAAGAATTACAAGTCTGTGCTACTCTGTTGGCTTTTTTTATAATTATTTGAACAGAAAAAGTTATAGTTTATTGATGTAAAAATATCTGCAATTGACCAAGTGGTAGGTGATTTATAGTAATGTGAATTAAACGATTATAAGTATTGTGAATAGTACTGTGAATTCAATTTAATTAGTTAATTTACAGTTGTGTGCATTTTGTGTGCTATAGTTTTTAGTTGCGTTTATTATTAATACAGTAATTTAATGTTAAACTTTGGAAATTTTTAATGCGTTTTTCAAAAAGGCTATTGTAATTTTATTGTTTTCTTCAGTAGGCAGCTTAGTTGTTTTATTCTGAAAATAAATACCAATGATGATTTGGCTCTTACAGATTATGAATGAAGTGATTTTGATATTTCAGATTATTCTACTGAATCTACTAGCAATAGTGATGATTCTGATGAAAAATTAACTAGTGAAGAAAATAAGGTAGGAGAAAATAATGATAACTGTATTCAAAACATAACCTCAAACATTAGTACGCATCAAATATCATTGTTATTGAAATACCTAGAGAATCAGCTCTCTTCAGCTGCTTCTGTTAACACAGATGACAATGATTTACAATCTTTGTCATCTCAAAACATAGTTCAGCCCACACACATTTCAGACATATTACCAAAAGAACCTAAGCCTATATTTCAACATTTCAGTAATAACTGTGAGATCTGGACCAAAGTTATTCCACCTGAAACTAACACAAATCACAGTGAAATTCTCTTTTCTGGTCATTATTCAGGACCTAATACTCTACTTATTCCTCTAAAAAATTCTCCTCCAATTTCTTATTTTTCTATGTTGTTTAATAACTTTTAGTCAACATTAGTGACAGAAACTAACTTGTATGCTGAACAAGAGAAGGTAGAAAAAAAGAATGGTGAGAAACTAATTCTTCTAGTAGAACTCACAAATGGAGGTCTGTAACATCTTCAAAACTCAAAACATGGGTTGTAATGCTGAATATGGACTTAAATAGAAAAAAGAAGAAGAAAATCAACCCACTGGTATACTAGAAGTCAAGTGATGCCTTTCTTTAGTGAGGTAATGTCAAGAAATGAGTTTCAATTGATTGATTATTACATTCATATTTCAAATAATAATAATTTGATTCCTAGAGGTAATGAAGGGTTTAAAGTAAAATTTTTACTTTCTTATTTTAATCAGAAATGGAAGGCACTCTTTATATCAAATCAAATGGTTTGCATAGATGAATGCATAATCAGGATGAAAAATCGGGTCACACATATTCAATAAATGCCTAAATAACAGCACTCAGTTTGGAATGGAGGAATTTCAATTATGCAACAGTTCCAGTGGTTAAGTCACGCACCCTGAATTGTACAGTAGTAAAGATTTCTTTGCTACTGAAAATCCACTTGGGATGACTAATGCTGTAATCTTATTTTTAACTAATATTTGCAAAGTAGAAGGTAAGGGGGATCACCTCATTACAGACAACTTTTATACTAAAGTATCTTTAGAAGAGTTGTTTAAAAGTTATGATAACAGGGACTATAAGGTCTACCCAAAGAGCTAACACAGTATAAATTTCATCTATGGGAGCAGTATTTTTTTTAAAGCATTGTTAGCTTGTGCTTTGAAAGAGAAAAAATTAAAAAAAACATGTTCTCATGCTTTCATCTGCTGTAGTGGCAAAGATGGAAATACATAAAATTAAATTTGGCAAAAAAGTAAGAAAACCAATACAATAAAAACATGGATAGTATTCATGTAATAATCAAAAAGTTCTAACGTGTTGTTGCTAATCATGTTAAAAGGAGGTATTAAAAAAAAGATATTTCTAAATTTAATAAGTACATCATCCGCTGTGGTAACACAGATAATCCTTTCCCTAGATATGATTTCCTAGTGGATATTGTTGAAGCAATATGTTATGGTAATAATGAAGTTGATGTGCCTCTGAGACCTAGATCTCTGGTAAACTTAAAATCTAGCAAGGATTCAAAAAACAATTTTTTTGCAAAATTTCCAGATAGAAGGAAAGAGTGTGTATTGTCTGTAGTCCAGAAAATAAAAGATATAGATCAACATTTTGGTACCAAGGTTGTAATGTAGGAATCCATCGCAACTGTTGGAAAAAACTAGAACATTATTACTGACCATTAGGTTACAAAAGGCAGAAAAATGCCTGAAGTAAAATGAATAATTTGTTAAATTAGCCAAATATAAATAATGCAATTCTACTGAACAAACCTATAGTTTTATATATAAATGTATTTTATGTTCATTAGTAAGTAGTATAGTGAACTGAATGTTGCAGTGCGACACTTTTTTGCTTCTAATTTGTACTATCAATTTACTGCAATGGAACTTCGACCAACACAAAAAACTATAACAAACAAAATGTATATTTTTGAAAATTCCTTTTGTCTATGGATAATTCTCTATGATTACTCAAATTTAATTTTTTTTTTTTATTTCTTGATTTTTGTTTATTGCTATATTTAATGAACTGTTTTTTTTACTAACTTTATTGATATTTAGGTATTTTGAAAAATGAAATGTTTCTGAATAATTTGATATCTTATATTTTACAGTTTTCCTATAAACAAAACAAAGTTGTAAACAAAAAAATCAGAAGGCTAAAAAACAGATAAATTTGAGCTGGCAACATAGATTGTTCTTAATGGGCAATTGTATGGGTTAAAGAAATCATATTAAAAAAAATGTATAAATTGTTTACTGTGGCTGACGCTTCTACCAATAAAAAAAAAAAATTTTTTTGCATTTTTTTGGGAGTAGTGTAAATGCCCCTTGGTAAAGAACGGGCATCATTACTACTGTGTCAAACTAACTTATTCCATTCTTCAGAAATCATTTATGCTAGTTGACGCCTTCATTCATCGTTGTCATTATCTTCATAAAAATGTAATTTTTTGGATAAAAAGAATTTACTGCAATAAGAATCACAATAGAATCAGAATAACAAAACGGCTATCGAATTTTTGCAAAAAAAAAAAACAACTTACACTTATAATCAACACAAAATGAAATTATACACTAGGGAAGTGAAGAATTATTTGAAAAAATTCTTCAATGTATTGCAGGAATTCATGCCACCCAAACAGAGATTATCCTTCCATATTTTGTATCATTCTACATGATTACTATTCTGTATTATAGGCCTATAATATTAATAGTTCTTTTTTAAAAATATATGTTTAGTACAGTATATGTTTAGTGTAGACTAATTATAATTGTACAGTAGTGTGTGTTAATTATTAAATATCTTTTAAAATATAAACTTGTAAAAAAAAATTAATTAAAAAAATCAATCAGTACATGGTTTACTTTGTTGTAAAAATTGATTGAATTGTAATCAATCAAATACTGAATTATTATTGCATTGACAATAAACTGATGCCACTAAGTCGCAGCCAGCAAGCCAGTCAGTCACTATGGTGTCGCCGGCAAAATGCAATAATGTCACTCCAGCTTATACCATGGTGTATTTACATTATTCCCACAGAAACGCAAATGCTGCCACCTAACGAAAAAGGTAAAAAATTGATTTTATTACATTTTTTGAGTTTTATTTGACTTTTCTAAAAAGTGTTTAGCGACAGTCCTGCAAACACTTTTCTGTAATTTGCAACATAATGCAATTACAAAAAATAAATTTTTTACCATAATTTTCATAAAAAAGATTTTAGTACTGCACTGCAACATTTACTGCAAAAAATTTGAGGCAAAATCTTTACCATAGCATTAAAACAAAGCACTTTTGGATCTATGTAAATATTATATTGTATTATAGGTATTCATAAAACAACTTTGCAACATTTAAAAAAATATGTGTATGTAAATGACATATACATGTAAATACAAATCTTACCCTCCAGTGCTAGATTGGGAATTACTCAAAAGTACATCTGAGAATGGCTTTTCTTCACTATTTTTTAAAAACATTTCTTCAGAACCAAGTTTCAGTCCATCTGCAACAACATAAAATAATAAAAACATAATTATAAGTCTTGTAATATACTGTTTTGGAAATTTTGTACCCTGAAATGTAAATATAACCTTACATTATCGCATTACATCGTTCAATTTAAAAAATATATATACAAAACACTACATCAGACAGAAATGAAGGTAAATTTTGATAAATTACAACTAAAGCTAAAGTACTTATAACAAGATTCAAATACATATTCCAAATAACTAATGTCATTTTAACAACTTAATACCCATAAATCGTTGTCCAACGTAGACAAAGGGAAATCAAAACAAAGTCGCAATAACCTAACTTTCACTTTGCAAATTAAGCGGCCATACTAGATTTGAATACTTGTCAATATTCCCCCTACCACCAAAAAAAATACCCGACCAGATGAGCTCTGAACCAAAGTATTTCTTCAGATCCGCCATTTTCTTTAGGAAAAAGTAATCATATTTTTGAGTTATAATAAAGTGTACTTACTTTCGGAAGGCAATTCTAGTACATTATTAGATGCAGCAAATGGCACTGAATCTATTTCTACACTTGATCCGGATAACATTAAACTACTTTCATCCAATTTTATACGTTTTGGAGGAGAAGAATAGCTACGTTCCTCAGAATCCGACGCCATTTTGAGAGAACTCAAATGACGTTGCGGGAAATGACGTACACTGAATTGTAATTTTTGTTATACAACGCGAAGTAAAAAGTAAAATAATTTATTAATTAAATTGTAAAATTTTATTTAAACGGGTCACAGAAAATATTTGAAATTTTTTTTATAAAATTATACGACTTTTTAATTCAACATACTTTCCGCGTGCGTGTATGTGTGTGTATGTATGTATATATTAAAACTTTCTACCCATTATATTACATTAAAGTAGATTATAAGTAGTTAATTAGAACATTTTAAAATATCAATTAAAATTAATTAAGCAGAGTACTCGATTTTCTTGTAGAATTTTATTTAGTAAACTAACACAGACTGTTTTCTTCACAATAAGTTTAACATTTTTATGATGTTATCATAAAAGTACGTTTGTTTATATTTTGAAGTTTAAACATCGTATTTTCTACAAATAAAAAAAATTTGTTTCTTGTTTTCATGAATTTAATTTACTAATTAGGATTATGTATTCCTAATAATAAAGAAATTTTCTGTACAGTTTGGGTCGTTGGTACTACTGTAAGTTCTTTAGAACGTTTTTTTTCTCTGGAAACGTGTTGATCGTGAAAATGGTAAGTAATTTTTATCCAAATTTGTTACATTCATCAACTTTTACGCAAAGAAAGGAATACTGTTAATTATTTCTGCAGAATATATACTTTGTGATTAGATTAATGTGGTTATCGTGAAAATGTTCTTTATGCTCCACATCATGCATCCCCGGGAGTGCCAATTCCGAGTTTTTACTAATGGTAGCAATTGTGATAGATATTTTTAGAGTTAAATTAAAGATTTTTGTTTTTCAAATATTCACTCGTTTTCTATCTTTTATTTTAAGGTTTGTGATTGAGATTTTTGTAGGTTAGGTGTACAGCAGATTTATGTGGCAAAATTAGAAAACTGGATAACAAGTTAATTTCAGGAAATTAAGCATTTTATATTGTAAATTACATATTTCATTAATAACTTTAATTTGGTTTGAGTGCCTCGCAATTTTTTTTTTATAGAAATTTTATGCTTTAGAAACTAAACGAATTTTTTTTTAATAAAGTTCAATTACTCTATTGTGTAAATACATTTCAGCCATTTTTTAAATGCAGCCCTGTTTCACTAAAATATTTACCATTTACATCTCATTTTTAATGTACAAGTGTCTAACGTGATTTCATTTGTATTTTAATTATAAATTCAAATTTTCTGGTTTTTAAAACTAGTTAGAAATTTGTTAATTTGATGTAGTTATAAAACTCTGTGTCTTAACAGGTTGATTTCCATGAGAGATATATGTCTCTCATCACACAGTATAATTTGCTTTTGAGAGACTGATTTGCCTCTTGTGTAGTTATATTTTAAAACTGTTTGAGAGACAGATTGGATACTCTGGTACATTGAATTATATATTAAACTGAAAGCGCCGAGTTCAGAAAATATTTCCCTGGTCATGGTTTTTTTTTTTTGATCTCAAACAAGTCAGTTTTGAGTCAATCAACTTTGTGTCCAACTCATAATATAAATGCAATAATTTTATCACGATTGTGTAATAGTTCCATTATTTTTTTTATTTTTGTTTAAAAGTTGGATTGGCAACCATACATTACTGTGCCATAGATATAATATAAGGTTTTATTGGTCATGTGACATAAATTTTCAAAAGTATTTATTTTTTTAAAAGCTTTTATAAAAGTATATTTATTTAGTAATCTGTTATAATAATAAAGCCTCCCAATGAATTCCAAAGATGCAGAACAGATTCTTAATTGGTTGAATGATGTAAATAGCAGTAATGAAAATCATCATTCTGTATCAAAACGAGCTGTGTATGCAAGATATGTCCATAATATCTGGTATGATACTGATGTAAGTTATTATTGTTAAAATAATGATACTCTTTTCATTCCTGATGAGTTCTCAGACTGTGTCAGTTCAGAGAATTCATCTACTGTTTTCCACTTACCAAACCATAGAGATCAATCAATAGCTCAATTACAAAACATGCTTACCCAATCATAAATAGGGTCCAGTAAATTATTAACCCTTAATGTTTGCTTTAATTTCATAATTTTCACCCCCCCCCCCTACCCATCCCCTTATCTGGGATTATCTTTTGCGGTTAGTTTCCCCCTCAAAGTACCACTTATTATTTAAAACTATGCTATTGATTACTAACATAGAGTTCAATAACTTAATGAACAATTTTATGCTAAAATAATAGGAATATCAAAAAAATTATACTTCAGTAACTGTCTTATTTACAAATGTGTCATATATTACATTAGTATTTACATAAATAAAGTATTATGTAACAATTAAAGGAAAATATAACAAAACTTGTAAAAAAAACATTTAATTTAAAAAATTAAGAACTACAAGTATTACTGTAACACTGAGGTGAAGAAAAGAAGCTGCTGATTCAGCAGAATAATAATAAAAAACCAGAAAGAAATGTCAAATTATGTATTTACTTTCCTATCCTACCACTAGTAGTGAATCTAGTGGGCACCATTATGCTGTACTCTCAGATTTATATGCCTCCATATCTCTCTAACACTGGAGCTGGAAATCCTTATGACCATAGCCGATCCAGCAGTCTAGAAATTGTTTGTTTATGGAAACGTTTTTAAAGAATAAAGTAAGCTAGAGCGTTGGCCTTTTTATATCCTCTCTTTATCTGTTTTGCCTCCGGAACTACCGTAAGGTATTACTTGATGATGTGAATGAAGTGTAGTCTTGTACAATCTCAGGTCGACCACTCCTGAGAAGTGTGGTTAATTGAAACCCAACCACCAAAGAAAACTGATATCCACGATCTAGTATTCAGATCTGTATAAAAAATTTTATCTTTACCAGGACTTGAACCTTAGAACTCTCAACTTTTAAATCAGCTGATTTGCTTACACCCTTCCCTTGAAGATGAAATGTTAACCATCTTTCAGACATTTATAAATATGAATCTCCCTTCATGTATGTTTAAAAAAATAAGTTTTGAATGATTTAGTACTTCCATCATCCTGGTCGATAATATCTATGGATTGCTTTCCAACTTAAGCACAAAATGAAGTTTCCCTTTAATCCAGAAAATAATAATCTGGTACACTTCATCTCATTTGGAAATTGTATTAACAAAGCATGTCTGGCTGCATCATACTGTTCCATGTTTCCATCTGATAATACATTCTAAAAATTTGATAATTCATGTTTCAAACACTGTTTAAGTTCAACCACTCATTTATGAATATATGTAATTGGAGAAACTCAATAGAACCCCAGCAGTGGTAACACAGTTTTGCAGTTGTGTATTTCTTCGTCTACTATGTAGCTGCCTTCAACACTTTCCAAAAGAAAATTAACATTTCTCCTGATCAAGGAATGTTGCTTTGCGAGGTTAGTCATTGCTAAAACATGCATTATTTGCCCTGTATGTTGTCATTCATGCACCAGTTGCTCAACGTTGTAACTGTATCTGCCTGTATCAATCATGCCTTTGCAAGTTTGTGTCTGGTGCGAACTTGATAGCAGGGATCCCAACTAAAGTAAAGAAATTACCTCTTAGGAATTGTGAATTGATATAATTAAAATAAAATTTGATGACTATTAACAGAGATTAAGAATTTAAATTTAATATTGACAAACAGAATTTTTTTTAGATATATTTTCTATTTTTAGTGTAATATTTGTAAATTAAATATAATTGATTTTTATGTTATTTTACACTGGAATATGTGGCAGTCTGTTGGAAACTTTAATCATCAATATTTTCATTAAATCTCGGGATAATAATTTTATTTTTGACTATATATGCTTATAACTTTGAATTCTGTAAGCAATAGAATTTGAGAAAATTCTATCATATAAATCCATCTGAAATAAAGTCAATTTTTTAAGTTGTTCTATTATTCTTTGCTATTTAGAATGGCTGTTATACCATAAATGAAGACTTATAAGACTGGCTGTTAGAAGACTTATTCTTTCTAGCTGAAGTGCGTTATAAGCTGTCTAATATTGCAAGATATTAAAAAAAACTCTTAGATTACTTGGTGGTCCAGCTGCTATACTTTTTCCTTTCAGAGACACTGAATAATTATTTTGCAATCATTCTTCGTTTCATTAATATCACATAAATTGTTACATGTTTATTTGTCTTAGATACTGAAATTTAATTTTCTTTTCAGACGGAAGGAACAGCTACCATTAGGACAAGAAAATTTATGACAAATAAGCTGCTATGTCGGAAGCAGATGGTAAAAACTTACATATTAATAAATTAGTTTTTAATGATTGCTATGCAATATTTATAATTTCTTCAAAAACATTGATTGAAAGAATGTAATTTTGATTTTATAGTAGGAAATGAGATTCAATTGTTTTTATACAAAGAATGAACGTGAATCAATTAAATATTATCCATTTTGCCCTTTCTGGTAACTAAATGATTCTTTCCTTATAGAACTTCTGGTCCTTATCAGCAAAAAAACAAAGGAGTGTGATTTCTGGTCATCATCATTAGTGAAAGTTTTGCAAATTCCAAAATGGTAATCTGATTGTGCAAGATCAGGGTTATATGGGGGATAAGACATCACTTCCCAAATAAGTTCCAATAATTTTCCACAAGTTACTAAAGATTTATGAAGTCTTGCATTGTCTTAGCGAAAAAAAATTCCTTTGTAATTTGCCAATGCCGTCTTTCTTTTTTATTGCTTGTTTTTTCCAGTATTATTTGGTGTTGACAATAATCAGCTGAATTGATTGTTTGGTTCCTTGGAAGCAGCTCAAAATATTCAACACCTTTGTAATACTACTAAAATGAACATGATCTCTTTATGTAATTCATCTTTTCATATCGCTTGTGCTGATTTATCACACTTTCCCTGATTTTTTCAATTGATGTTATTGTAGGCAATTATTTTTTCATTGTCAGTATTAATTTATCATATTGTACATAAATGTGCTGAGTCCTAAATAAAACTAAAAATTCAGTTTTAATACTAGAGTTTATATAATATTTATATAGGTTTGATAAATTTCCTTAACGGAAACAAAAAAGTAAAACTTGTAAAAGTGTTCATTTTTGTACTCCCTGTTTTGCACCCTACCGACTGTAGGCTAACAGTTGCATATAAAATTACATGTAATTTGCTTCTAAAATATGCTGAACATAACAGCTATGAAATACCAAAAGAAATATAACATTGACAGAAATCCTTCAAAAAAATCTAAAAAATACCTATTTCTAAAATTTGAAAATATTTTCTTGCCAAACTTAACCTGTGATAAAATGTAAAAACACTTTAAAATGTTAAAGTTTGCAAATGATCTGCTTCTCAAAATTAATGGAATCTTTTCTTTTTTGAGCTAATGAACAGCACCTTCCTTCCTAGTTTTTACTAAAAACACAGCTGTTATAAATGTTTTTCCAAAACGTAAAGTATGATTGATTATTTTGATTTGCAATATTTTCTCCTTTTACTTGAATTAAGCTTTAATTGTAACTAAGATATACAAGGCCATTTTGCTGCTAATGTTGCATAACTTTATTATATCTTATTGAATTTGAAAATAATTTTTGGCCATAAAATGGAGCATGTACATTAATTGGCACTACTGGTAACAATTTTCTAGTTTTCCAGAAAAGGTTTCTTTTTAGTAAAGTGTTAAAAAGTAGTACAACATCATAGATATAAATTAGATATTGATCAAGAAGTAGTTTTGTGAAGAAATTTTCAATTATGTTGAGGACTTCCTGCTGAAATTACTAGTCAAATCTTTGTGATGAAAGTTTAAATTTTACCCAGATAATACTTTATAATACTAAAATTTTAATTTTCTATTTTACTTTTTTAAAATGGTTATATTCTATTATAGTATTATAATATATCAAATATTACACTGTATATATATATATATATATATATACACACACACACACACACACACACACACACACACACACACACACACACACACACACACACACTATTATACTACTTATATAATGGTTACATATGGTTTGCATATAAAATTTGAAAGTCTATAGTAAAAAAATTTATTTTCTTTCATATATCAAAGAGAAAAAAAGAATTTAGATATTCTCCCTTAAAAGTGATAATAAAAACAAAGTTTTATTATTTTTATATATATAAAACTTCAGAAATTCTCTTGGACATTTCTTTAAATCACAATTGAAAATACTATAAGATATAAAGATATAATAAGGATGATCATGAGAGATTATGTGAAACAAAATTTTTTCTCACATTATTGACAATTTTAATTATTTACCATATTGCATATAAAACGTATGAAACTGTTTAATAAAAATTGAAACTGAAATGAACCTCGCATTCAAAAGTCAAGATTTGGAAGATTGTTCTGACAAAAAAAAATTAATTTACTTGAAATGGTCAAGCAGCTTTTAATCTGGATTGGTTCATTTCATTTGGAATGACCTGGCTATTTCCTTCTATTGAAAAGGAATTATGAAAATCCTTATTGTACTATTCTTCTATAATAAAAGAAAATTGTTATTTTGTAGTACATAATGTGAAAAAAAGGTAAAAAATGATAAGCGTCAATAGATGTTGCAAAAGGGTTTACCTGCTGCTTTATAAAATAACTGCTGATTTTAATATTTTTGCCCAGAAGTGAATTATATACTCCAAGTTTTTGCAAACTGTGCAACATTGTTTCTTAAAACAAATCAATTGTAGATTGAAGTAGAAAATTGCCTCCCATCTCCAAAGGCCAAAAACTGAAGTTTTAGAATAAATCCAGAATGGAATTCACAAATGTCTATAAGCAAATAAGCTCTTTCATTCCTAAACAACCCACAGTTAATTAAATCTTGTAACCCACAAAACATGTCAGATATTTAAAGAAATTATATTAACCTATTTTTAAGATTAATTTGTAAAAGAGAAAGCTTTAATTGTTAAATTTAAATCTTATTATTTCATCTTATGATGTTTGGTTTTAAAAATTGTAATAGAAGAATTTTTTTTTTACAGGTTGTAGATGTTTTACACCCTGGACAGTCATCAGTTAAAAAGACTGAAATCAGAGAAAAGCTTGCCAAACTATACAAAGTTACACCTGATGTTGTCTTTTGTTTTGGGTTTAGAACAGCTTTTGGAGGTAGTAAATCAACAGGGTTTGCTTTAATTTATGAAACTCTAGATTTTGCCAAAAAATTTGAACCAAAACACAGACTTGCTAGGGTAAGTTAATTTTATTTTATCTGTTTTTTGAGACTATTTATTTTTAAAAAAATCTTGGAACATTGTTTTGCATTTTATTACATTTTTAATAATAAAAAATTGGGGTAAATATCCATTCTTTTAAAATGTAGTGTTAACTGCATTTTGTAAAAATCTTATTGTCCATTCTTTAAATTAATCTTCTGATAGGGGGATGTTTTTAATATTGTTTACAATGTAGAGTAGCATAAAAATATATAATTATTAATAGTCGATGGACTTGCTCAGGTAGAGAGTGGCAGTGTTTTGAAATGGATATGCTACATCCCCAACTTTCTTTCCTTTTCCAAATTATGTAAATTGGAAGCCAGCATATGCAATTACTTTTACATACTGAAGGATTGGCTGTAACAATGTTAAAGAGGTTTTTTGAATTACATTAAAGTAATTTGCTATTTCTCATTGATGTTAAATCTCCATGTAACTAACTGAAAAAAATTACTTAGTTGTCAGATAACCCACTTGATAGACAATCTTTTATATAAAACATATAATACAAGCCTTCAAAGTGGTGGTGTGAATATTTCTCATTGAAGTAGTTGCTTAATTGAAGAAAAAAATTGAGAAACTTATTACAGAACTATAGCCATCAACAAGATGCATTAAAAAGATACTAGGCCCCATAATGTTCCCAGCATTGAAGTCATGTCAGGAGTTTAGTTACGAAAAATTATCCCAAGAGGTAAAATGTGTATCTGCAAAATTTAATGGATAGTTTCTTCAGAGATTACTATCTTGTATCAAATCCTGTAAATCTATGGAAATAAATTCCAGTATATAAAGTGTAATTAACAACTTTGAGTAAAAACAAGAAAAAATTATCAATGTGACTTTTGATGTCTCATTAAATACATTTTAGAAGATGTATTTAGGATAGATATTGGGTGAAATTATTTTCTGATAACAAGAAATGAGCTGAAAAGTCTTTGAAATATCATCTTCCACATTATTCCACTTTGTGAATAAATCTTATCATTATTTTGATACCAGAGGAACAAATATAGAGATTGCCTTGATGTTAAGGTTAAAAGTAGAAATTTTGAATAAATATGGGAGACATTCTTGGAAATAAAAAATTGGCATGACTTCTTCCATGATATATAGATTCAGTAACCAAGACATTCAAAAGAATGAAAGTTAAAAACTAATATTGCCTTCTACCTCACAACTATGATCATGATACCTATTAGTACATTGATAAAAAAGCTTGTGTGGATTTGTGACAGTATTTTTAAAAGAAATGGTCAAAGCTCTTAGATAATCAGAAACCAGTGATGGCCAGTTTTATCAATTGACAACTACACTTTATTTAATAAACATTTTAGTTACAATAAAGTAAGAAATAACCCTTAAATGGAGATCACACTATTCCTAATACTTTTAACAGCAATGCAATAGTTTTTTCTTCTTGTTTAATTATATTGGTGATTAAAAAACGTAAAAGTATGATAAATTATGGTTTAATCTAGTTAAAAATTTTATTAAGAAAGTGGATTTGTTTTTTTTTTTTTTTTTTTTTTTCCATTATAACACGCATATCTAATTTTGTTTTTTTTTTTTTTTTTTTTTTTTTTTTCCATTATAACACGCAAATCTAATTTTGTTTTATTACAGCATGGGTTATTTGAAAAGAAGACCCAGACAAGAAAACAGCGTAAGGAGAGAAAGAATAGAATGAAGAAGGTGAGAGGTACCAAGAAGTCGAAGGTTGGTGCTGCCAGTGGTAAAAAGGTATGTAGATAATATTTTAAAAAACTGTATAGATTTTTCTTATGGTTTAAAGATTAATAATTCTATCTTTATCATTGTCAACTTAGATTACATCTCTTACCAATTAAATTTTTGTATGATTTAAAAGTAAAGTAGAATGAACGTAATTATCAATTGATAGGAAGTTACTACTGAATTATTTACTGTTAAAATATTTATATTTTTGCGCAGATTTTTCCTTTATTTTTACAAATGGACATTTACTGATGCATTGTTATTTTGTATAAATCTTTTGCAGATCAGATTAATTTTACTTGACCGGATTTGTATGTTCTTGCTTTCATTTTGTTAATATCTGTTTATATTATTATACAGTAATATTTCTTTATCTGTTAGTGTTAACCCTTTATATATAGTGGTCATTTTCATCCTTTAGAGTAAGATTTTTCTACCACAAAAATTTGAAATTAACTATATAATAGGTATTTCACCATATGATTTATTAAGATTTATATTTTCTTTAAATTTTTTACTTAAATTGTCAAAACTCATCCTAACACAAAATGAACTAATCTAACAGACAATTTGTATTGATTTTACTGTCCTACACCATTCTTCAAATACAAAAAAAAAAAACAATCTTTAGTTGAATTTCAAAAATGAAATTAAAATTTTCTCAAAAAATTGATTTTTTTTTTTTCTTCAGTCAAATAGTTTGATGCACCCTCCAAGATTCCCTACCTAGTGCCAGTCATTTCATTTCGGTATACTCCCTACATCCCTAACAATTTGTTTTACATATTCCAAATGTTGGCTGCCTGCAAAAAATTTCCCATCTACCTGGCCCTCCAATATCAAAGCAACTATTCCAGGATGCCTAAATATGTGGTCTATAAGTCTGTCTCTTCTTTTAACTATTTTTTTTTTCCAAATGCTTCTTTCTTCATCAGTTTGTCACAATACCTCTTCATTTATCAGCTTAATCCACCCATCTGATTTTTAACATTCTCTTCTTGCACCACATTTCAAAAGACATACTTTCAAAAATGTTCTCCTGACATTTAAATTAATTTTTGATGTAAGCAAATTATATTTTTCCTGTGCTATTCAGCATTTTATATCGCTCTTGTTCCATCTATCATCTTTAGTAACTCTACTTCCCAAATAACAAAATTCTTCTACCTCTATAATCTTTTTTCTTCCTATTTTTATATTCAGTGGTCCATCTATATTATTTCTACCATATTTCATTACTTTCATTTTGTTCTTGATTATTTTCATGCAGTGGTTCTTGCGTAGGACTTAATCCATGCCATTCATTGTTTCTTCTAAATCTTTTTTACTCTAAGCTAGAATTACTATGTCTTTAACAAATTATGGCATCTTTATCTTGCCACTGATACTCTGTATCTAAATTGTTCTTAAACACTAACTGCTAGTTCTATGTAAAGATTAAAAATCTGTCTATTTTATTTAATCTTTACTTAGAAAAAATGGATAATAAATATGTATATTTCTTTTATTTTAAATATATTTTGTTAAATATCTATATAAATATTTAATACTTATGCATTAAACCGCAGTTGATTGGAAAGAAAAACTAATTATTAATAATTATTATCCATCCACCATGAATTCATTTTCAGATATTTTTTGTTTGAATTATTAGGGAATCCCCAAATAATGTAACACTTGGTAGAGAAAAATTTCTGAGCTGTTTACTTAAAAATATGTACAGTCAATGATGACAATCGGTAATATGAAACAAAGAACTTAAAAATTTTAAGTTTGTTCTGCTATGTTTCTTTATGATGCAGGTATATACTGAGATTTTACAGCATGAAGTCGTATATTTTTGCGTTTTTTAAATGCACACATTTTCATATCATAGCTGGCATTCATATACTCAATGTTATGTGTTCATATGTAGAAATATCTTTGTTGTGCAATTTTATAAATAATTATTACAACTGATACAGTTATAAAATTGGAATTTTTTCTCTAATAAAGAAGGCACAATTTTCTATTGCAAGTATAAGTAAGCCTTTTTGTTGAAAGTGTAGAATTATGTATCAAAAAATTAATCGAATTCTTGTATATATACACATATGAGTATGTATGTGAGACTGAGCAGAGTAATATCTAAAACACTGCAAACACATAAAACCAAATACTGTAAATCATTTTTTTATTTTCAGTTCATATAAATTGGCTCTTCAACCAGTATTAAGAAACTGGCAAGAAAAAGTTGCAAATTTAAGTGCTTTTGTATTATGAAGATAACTTCTATTGAAAAAATATGTGGACTACTGTACATAATTTTAATAAATTGTTACCTATAACTTGGTTGAAATGTAAACAACCTTATCGTAAAGATTAAGATGGCAAGTAGAATTTTTTCCCATGAATGTATGTTAATGAGACAGAGTTATACACGAAGACCTATTCATAATTATAATTTATACTATTGGATCTATCTGTAGATATAATTTGTTAAGGTGAACATAATTTGCGAACAAATATACATATATGTTAATCATTCCATAAAGAAAGAAAAATGCTCTACTTTCAGCCCAAACTAAACAAAGCTGCACTACACATTCTGAAGGCATTCTTGGTTATCACACAGTTTTCTCACTCTAATTTGATTTTGTTTTTGTCATTGTAGCAATATAGTTATTTGTATCATTCATTAATGGAGTAGAGAAATTAAATGTTTAGAGAATCAACATGTCCTAAATTAATAAATGTTGGGTTGTGGCTCATGGTTAACCCATCTCTAAAGAATAAATAAAATAACTGGTAAAAGAAACCCCCAGCTCTACTAAAATTTATTTAATAGTAAATTTAGTGTGCATTAACATGTTTGGCTCAGCATGGGTAAACAAGTGAATTTGATAAGCCTGAGCCATATGTCAATAAAAAACTTATATGACTTATTAATTTGTTGCCTATAAAGGTGAATTCCCGTTTTCCCCCATTTTAACTCTATATCATATCATAATTTATATAATAAGATTTTTTATATACAAGATGTGAAAAAAAAAATTACAGACATTTATTGCTAGTGCAATGGCAATACTTGGAGGTTGGAAGCTGTGACAAAGAGATTTTTAACATTTCATGTAGTTATGTAATTGTTTTCAGTTCTCTCAACATTGTATTGAGTGTAGCTCTCTTTTTTCATACTTGTATTTTTCTGATGTGACGATTGATATTAATGATGATTTTGAAGAGCAGCGAGTTGTGATGAAATTCTTGTGAAAGCAGGGAAAACAGACTCTGAAACTGTTGAAATGATAAGTCCTGCTTATGGAGACTGTCTTGTGAAAAGAAGTTTGTTGGAATGTGGGTGGTGAGAGGTTCAGAGATTGAAGCACCCACTCTACTATCCTAAATTATGTTTTTGTGCAGAAAATTGAACAAGCCATTAACTCAACTGTCGCCTCACATTTAGAGATGTCACCATAAGCAAACAAGAAAAAACCATGTGTCTCATTCTCACACAAGAGTTCGGGATATCCAAATGTTGTTTGAAAACATTATTAAAAAAGACCTGCAAGATTGGTTGGAGAATGCAGACATCTTTCAAAATGTGATTACAGGAGCTGAAACATGGATCTATGATTATAATCCTGAAATGAAGAAGCAAAGCATGGAATGGAAGAAACCAAATAAGCCACAGAAAAAAGCCAGGATGTCAAAATCAAGGCAATACTGATATTTTTTTACTCGTATGGAATTGTACTTCAAGAATGTGATCTGCATGGTTAGACAGTTATTCTCGTTACTGCCTGGACATAATGAAAAGTCTGCATGAAAAAGTTCATAGGGAAAGACACCAGACTGTGTTTGGCAAGGGGACCAGTGTGGGTCCCTTCACACAACACACCCTCTCACTTGGCCTTCATTGTCAAGCAGTTTTTGACAATGGGAAGTACTTTGAAGGGTGCAATGCATATAAATTTCAATAAATTATTTTTACAGCATTAGTTCGCAAACTTTATTGTTACACTATATATATATATATGAAGAAAAAATTTTATTAAGAAAATAATAAATTCAGCAAAATGGAAAAGAATTAATCTTTTAGAAAATAGACAAAAGACTTCTTTTCTGTCTATACAAAAAATAAAGTATACACTGTGATGACTTTCTTTCTATTTGGTAATTATATTTTTTTAGGCCATCATCTAATCAGTGCAGTCAAAATAATATTTATAGTATTTTAATTTTTTTTTTCTTTTACATAAAAGAAATGCAGATATATTTTAAATAATCATAAGAAATGTGAAAATCATTAGGACAGAATATACACTTTGAAAAAAAAAATTTTGGTATGATATATCCATGGACTACTTTAACAATAGAATTAAAAAAAATCTTTCCAAATGATGGCACAACATAATCATAGCCCAAGTCTGCTTTCTAAGCTTAATTTTTTTTTTTTTTTTTGTCTTCAGTCATTTGACTGGTTT